>VOQK01033476.1:60889-73496 GCA_015052645.1 Benitochromis conjunctus
AACGCTCCACTGACCATTTGTCAAACAGTGGCCTTGTGGTGTTTGGTCTTCATGAATTCCCACTTTCCCTTTTCTTCCTTTCGAGCTTGTTATCAGATTTTAGAGCCATAGCCTTGCTTTAAAGGTCTACTTTTGCTCTCTTGGGGCTTCATCACAGAGAGTAAGTCAGATATCAAGCAGCGGTGTCCAAAAGTTATGACTTGAAAAGCATGGAAAACCAGGCAGCACACTGAAAGCAAACCACAGGAGTAGGCCTCACGCTATGCTGGTGTTAGCTTGGTGCATACCAGCGAAGCAGACCCGCTGCACTTTGTCATGTATGACTAGAGCACTTCACACACAGCCATACAGGAAGCAGATGTGTACAGCTTATCAAATCTGTCGCTGACTGAGTAGGTGCAGTGCCGGTTTTAAAATCAAGTGGCAGACAGTTTCAGGAGCATACAAGGACAGCTGGTCACAGGTGGGGTTTCAGCATGTCCTTGAAATGGACATGTACATTTGTACACACACACACACACTCAAGCTTAGCACAGTGGCTTTCAAATAGTATTCCCCTCGGTATTAAAACTGGGGACTTAAACTCCACAGCCAAGCTGCTCTCTGTAGCCTTGGACCTGCACTGGCCCTGATTCTGGCTGAAAAGTACAATCTATCCCCTGGTCAAGTAATTAGGCTGTGTCACTGGAGCCATGTGTGTTCAGCCGTTTGCACCCAAAGTCAGTAATGAGCTGGCCTTACACCCTTTAACCCCTAGCCCTCCCTGATCCTTTTGCCTTGGAAAGAAAAGGAAGAAAAGGGAGGGGGGACACAAGACAAAGAAAGTAACCATAATGGAAAAAAGTGAAGAATCACAAGAGTAAAAAGGTTTTGGGAGAATGCTTCCTATGAAATGTGAAGTGAGCAGAGTAGGCCAGCTCTTTCCCCACACTAGACTATTAGGACTCCTCTGTGACCTTTGATCCCAGCAGTCAACAGACGATTACTGCTGAGGTGAAATAGGCCTTGTGTTAATCTGGCTTTCGTGCCTGGCTGGCTTCTGTAACCAACAGAGCCCAAATGAGGTGAAAGCTGAGTTCTTATCATGTAGGACTAACATACCACACCTTCACATTTAGTGCCAGTATAATTAAAAGTTCTCTAGTGTCTTTAAGAAAATATAGTGTAACAGCACAGCATTCAAATTCTTTCCTAATCTGTGAAGAGTGGGGATTTCCTTCCCCTTCATTTCTGTATCATTTTCTTCTCTTGTCATTCTCTCATTCTGTGGCGCATTGCCATCAGAGCCCAGCTGCACCGAAACAGCCGAAGCCAAGATCATCTGCTGGGCTTCAAATTGGTGGCAATGGAGCACACCATGGCAGCAGGCAACCACCGGGCCAATAACGGAAACCCTCATGAGTCAAGAACACTTGGTTTTTGCAGATTAGTGCACATGTGGTTGTGGATTTAATTGGGCAAAGGGAAGAAATGCAGATTTGGATCAATCAATTTTTGCTGTTAGCAGCAGCATCACATTCCTCGTAATTTGATTTTACGGATTACCTTAACTACTTAAAGATCTTTATCCAAACTGCCAATAACAGCGGGGATTACATGGGCAACTGTGAAGCTGGAGCATCTCAACTTTGGTTTTTGCATCAGACTCTTAGGCTTGCAATAGACTGTTTCAGAAAATGCATATGTTTCTCATTTGCCCAATTCGAGGCGGCTACATTCACAGGAACCACCGCCAGCCAATTATAAAGATGGAGCCACATAGTTTTCAATTCAATAGACAACCACAAACATAGCTTCAGATGTTAACCAGAGCCTTTTCCCAAATGGGAGTGTCAAGGTGCTCTATAATGGTCTGTGTGTGGGAGTGCCTCAGGCTTGACACTTTCTGAAGAATTTCTGTCTAGCACACACAGTCCATCTCTGCTTCTTGCACGCTTTCCTCACAAAGAAACCAAGAAGGAATCATGAATTAAAGCTTGTGCCTTTCGGCGCTGTGTAACCTCCAATCCTCGAGAGCGTGTGTGGGTTTTTGTCATTCTAAAGGATCTGGTTTTAATGAAAGAACCCAGCTTGGGAAAATAACACCATTTCTGCTGTGTTTGTAACTTAATGTCCTGAAGGGACATTTCTCTCTGTCCAGGGAAAGCTTCAGCCACAGCTACAGAAACCGAGCAACTCATCCTGGCTCCAAGGGCCGCTAATTGCTTTTAGACACATAGATGGAGAACGCAAGCCCGCCTCTCCCTTCAGTGCCAGGCTGTTTGATTTGCCCTAGATTGCGTACATGCAGTTAAAAGCTTTTGATGGCCTCCCATAAACCATCTCTACAGGCACTTGTTGACATTAAGGGGAGGAGTGAAAATCTGTCTTTAATTTTTCAAGCAGTAAGATGGAATAACACTGCCAAGACCTGCAATAGACTGCAGTTATCAGCGCAGCTAAAACAGAAATGGCACAATTTGCAGCTTATGAAGCAGATGGAAAATATTAAAGTGCAAGGACTAGATGATGTTAGCACATGCTGTTTGCTTTGTACACTGAACCTGCCTGGTGTAGAATGTCACAGAGGTTTGTCACTTAGGTCGTCATCACAGGAAGATGCCCTTGTATCACTTACCACGAAATACCCTGCAACGTGCGCAAAGAAACCTCAGCAAAGACATCTACCTTTGACTGTGTAGCTCCTGAAAATGTTTTGTTTGTTGCATCTCCTCCATGCATAAACAAAACTAAAGGACTGATTAGCTAATATGAGAAAGGAGTTATGGTGACGCCGTGTTGTGATCATTTAAAATGCCCTTGAGGAAGAGGTCAGGAGTTTAGTGTTCAGATGACCTTTGACATTAGATCGCACAAGCTCTGTGACTTCTGAGAAACAGGAGGTCAGCACTCCAGTTCTATGACACAAATTTCCCCCAGGGCTTCATCTCTTCTAACGGTCTGTACTATTTCTAAAGTTGGTTTTAAATGCTAGTTGCATGAGAAAAAAAAAACGGTCAAAGCAAACACATACCAGCTTAGGTTGAGGGAGAAAGTTGTTGACCCTGGATATGCTCCACATGCCCTCGAGGTACTGCTGGGCCTGGATGGTGACGGTGCTCAGAGATCCAGTGAGCTGTCCTCCTGCCACTGTCACCTGGACACTGGTCTTTGGCCCTGAAGTGCTAGCTGCATTCTGGGACCAGCTTGGTACCCCATGGTGCTCCCCCACTGGCAGGATAGAGTGGGGAGAGGGCTGACTTTTTGAGAGTTGTTTTGTTTGGATGCTGGAGGACGACACAGTGAATCTAGAAGGCTGTGGTATAAAAGATGTTTTGGGCAAGGCAGCCATGTTAGAGCTGAAGGCCAGGACAGGAGCATGGAGTGTCTGCAAGGCCTCCTGCCTCAGTTGGTGGAGAGGTGTAGAGCAAACTTGGCAGCATCCAGGTTCATGATTCCCAGGAGTTTGGAGCTGCTCGAACAGGAAGGTTGCATATCCGGGGTCCTGCAGAGAAAAACAAGAAATGTGCTTCAGCTCAAAGCACAATATTCAAAACAGAAACTGTTGTGTCAGTGGTCTGCTAGCAATGTGGTCCCTGACTGCCCTTTGTGACCCTGACTAAGCTTTTGCCCACTCCCTCTCTTGGATGATTGTTTGTTCCCTGAGTGGCCTCAGTGCAGAGGGCTAAGGTAGAGGTGTGTTTTCAGTACCATTTGTTTGTTTCTCTGTCAGCGAGATTGGGGCTACACAAATACTACAAGGCTGAATTTCCTGAGCCTGAAGAGTGAAGAGACACAGCAGGTGGAAAGGAAGAACCCATTAAATTCTGCTGCTTATCCAAATCACCTTTAAAACTGCAAGATAAGGCATCAACCTTGGTGGAAGATTGCACCCTCTGCGAGTTCCCTTCTAGTTTAGATGCCCAGCCTGTGTGCAACTTAAAACTGCTGATCCCCCAAAAAAAATCAAACATGAAGTAGAGTTTGCAGAAATTAGTGCTAAACCGGGAAATAAGTTGACATTTTCTACATGCTAAAGTCAATGGTTAGCTGCATGAAATAATGCATCGGCTCTATGCAATTTCACATTCTTGCTTCTCAACATAAATTCAAAGTCATTCAGAAGTTTGTACTTTTCCCAAAGAAAGCATTTGTTAACATGTTGGCCTGAAAATATACACATTATCCCTGCAGCACTCTATAATGCTCAGAGGGATTAGCCGAACATCCCACAGAGACATTCCTCGCATAAAAAAAACAAGTGAAATGTGGCTGCTATTTACTTTTTAAAAGAGAACGCCACACATTTTTCAGCTTATTACTGCTTTTAGAGATGGTGTCCAGTAGAGCTTTGTCCTTTCACTTCCTCTCTAAGAAGGCTTCCTAGGGTTTCCATCGCTGCTTGCGAGAACTAAAGAAAGTATAAAACAGCCTCGGGGACTCTGCGCCTAAAGCTATAAAATTTACATATAATAAGTGTCCCAGTGTGAAAACATATGATGAGCTACTCTCCAGGAAGCTGGAAGCATACAGTCCTATCATAAGTAAAGGCATAAGAATATAACTTTCTGTTTGTTTTAGTGAAACTAACCTTCACAGAAATATACACACACATCCACACACACACAGAACTAGAGAGAGTCTCTTAAGAGGCATAAAGAGGCACTATAGGATTCTGCCCAGAGGAGTCGTGGCCTAAGACAGGAGCTCACAGCCCCTACATAAATGTTTATGAGACCTTTGCTCCTTAGAACCTCCGAGGTGATCAGGAGGAGTGAAGCTGCGGGGAAACAACAATCCACTGCTCTAATGCAGTGCCACTTAATACAGCTAACCCAAGATGGGCCCAGAGACCAAAGAGGCAGGCAGAGGGACTCTAAATCTCCTCCCTATGAAAGCCACTCAATACACGGACTTTTAGATTACCTTTCCCTGCAAAGAGCATTAATAGTATGATCACGAAACGTTCCAAGGCAACCTTCTGCAGCCTTACAAATAAAAACAGACTCTTTTCTGCCATATATTTCCTCTCATCTCATAAATACACAAAAAGCAATATAGTCTAAGTCATGCTCAATCTATTCTTTACTTTATTCTTTACCTAAAGCACAATCATGCAAGGGGACGACAATTGGAGTGGCCTAATGTTAACTGAACCATTCTGATAAATGATCTGCTATATTGGCTACTTACTTTACACATGGACAAGCGTGGGCAGGATGCAAGCACAACTAAGAAATGCAGTCAGAATGTAGAAATCTCATAAATCCGACTCTAAATGAGAACTCTGTGGGGTGACAACTGTCTATCGTTGATCAGGTGTCTATCAAATGGCTGTTGAGGCTGGTGTACATCCCAATGAGGAAAGGATTTAAACGTAAGAAGCTTAAGATATATGAAATATGATAGAGCTTTAAAAATGATATCTAATGCTCTTTGATCCTGACACGTGAACAATCCCGGCTGTTATGCTCAGACAGGATATTTATGCACAAGACAGGACAGTTCTGCTGAAATAAGATCAAACGGTCTACGACAAATTGGGAGTGAAATATGAAACAGAGCGAGAGAAAGCACCGCCGGCCGCTGTTTCCACAGTCTGGTCTGGGTTCATGTATATGCTCCTGAGACAGGAAATTGAACCAAAGTCATAACAAACCAACTCCACCCCTTAACCCTTTTACCTTTCGACCACTCCTTACCCACCTCAGGGCACTGGTACATCGAAGAAATCAACCCCCCCCCCACATCTCTCGCTCTTTCTCTCTCTCTCAGCATGCATTGTTAGGTGTTGATTTAGGGGAGCTAATAAAATGACACACAAAGCTGAGCCCATCTGCTATTCAGTTAGGATTCTGGAGGTTAGAGAGCAGGCTTCTCCTGTAAAGCTGTCTGTAAGCTTTACGTATGCTTGTTGGAGTGAATAAAGGGTCAGGGCCAGAAGGCTTATGAGGTTGATGGCACAGATGATGATGATGGGTATATGGGAGAGAATGATGTGGGTATGAGGAAACACAAGGCCAAATCCATATTTATGTGGTACATATTTCACACACAGATCAGAATGCAGGTTTGGATGTAAAAATATCTCAAGTCAGCTGAAAAGTGGCCAAAGTTAGACATCTAAATATTTCACCTACAGGTTTGTACCTTCACATTTAAGCAAACTCCCTGTGAGAGCTTGTGGATAAGTATACCAGAGGAAACATGAAATGTATGATACATGAGCGCACCCACCCCCAAAGCCATATTGTTTCTTTTATTATCCATTTGATCTATTACTGACAGGTGCAAGTGGCTCTGAGGAGTAGCGCTGCTGCAGAGAAGTCTGTAATGCACGGCATCAACACAACCCAAACGCTCAAAGCATTGTGGTTGGAGAAGAGGCATGGAAGCTACGTTGGGGCTGTTACCTCTTGGCCATTGTTACTGTGGGAGATGGTTTTAGTTTTTCAACCCAAGGTCTGTCCACTGAGAAAATTAAGCAGCACAAGCAAGGATAAGAAGACAGTGAGGAGTGGGAGGAGGTAGGCCAGGGTTGTGGCCCTTGCCCGGAGACTTGTGGGTGGCTGTGTTGGTTTACTGCCTGACAGCATGGATCTTTATTAAACTCTGGGGACAGATGCTGCAGCCTTATTATGGAAAGGAGCTGTGGTGAGCACACTAGAGAGAAGCCCTGCTTGTGGATTCAACCTTTCGCAGACCTTAGAGACATAAGTTTGTCTTTGTCCCTCACACTAACTGTGATGAAAAGCAGGGTAGCAGCAGCAGGAGCGATGAGCCACCCGGCTGACTAGCTCTCTGGGTTGATGGAGAGTGTCATCACAGACATCCCATGCCCAGAGGCTGATGGAAACAAGCTCAGCCGTAACCACTTATGGATGAGGCGACAGGGAGAAAGATGTGCATGATTTCACTCCTGTGTGTCCTTAGGGTAGAAGCAGAACTGGTCAAAGTCACACATAGGTTTTCCCTCAAATCACACCTCATTTACCTTGCCTTGTCAGAGCGCCTTCACTCTAACCAGACAAAGGAAAACTGCCATCTAACGGTTTCCGCATTCAGTCTCTGATGTACTTCTCATGTGGAGCACTGAGGCCAGATATTGCAGGCTGACTTAAATCAAGGGAAGGTCACAGTGATTTGAAATGCATGAGGCCCCTCGCTAGCTGAGACACTTTTAGGCACGCTCCATTGAAAGTAAAATACTCTGGGAAACCATATTTTCTATTCCAGTTGAGCTCAACAGATATTTCCCAGACATAAAAACGCCCCGTGACCCTCTGCAGCTCTGGCAGAACAAAAACAAAGTAAAATCGTACCAACGTGTATCGATGACGAGAAAAATAAAGTGAAAAGTTCTGACATACGACAGCCAGCTGCCTGTCAGCTCATATCTGAACAGTTGCCAGCACTCGGTGATTTGCTTTCATACTCGTAACATCTGTGAAGTCATTCACTACACCTAAGTCCTTTGTGTGTTCACCTCAAGCATCCATTAAACTGAAAGACCTGCCAGGTTAACTCTTAAATTCAGTTTAAGATTTCTACCTTGTTCTTGCAGGTTTTTATTTTATTATCCTGTGAACACTGGAAGCATTCCTAAATACGAGTCAGTACAATGTCATGCTGCTTTATATCTGTCCTCTCACCGGCACCAGTCCTATTTACACATCACAATTCTTAAGTACTTCCTACTGACTTTCTTGTAAAATCAAGACCACACAGCAGCTGCCAAATCTAATGCCCTTTCAACTCCTGACTTTCCCTTCCTCTCCTTCTCTGTAAGGATGTGACAGAGACACTTCTGTTTACCCAGCCTGAGACAGTGTTGACCTAAACCATACATGGCCTTCTGAAACAGATTGCCCCCCCCAATAAACCGCAGGAGCCCGGTTCAGATCCCAGGTTGAGGACGAGAGCTTCCACCAAGCCCGCTTTCCCACAGGTAGCACGGCTCAATCCGACAGCCATGTCGGAGAAAAACGAGCACAGCTGCTGGCCTTGCCCCGAGTGAGCACTGGGCATTAAGGCAGATTACATTCCCAGGATAAAAGCAAGCACAGTGGTGTAATCCCTTTCTCGCCCCCCCCCTCCTTCTCAACTATCCCCACCACCTCCACTTCTACGACTCTACTCACATCCCCTGAAGGAGCGGAGACCCGGAAGGCCTGCAACTCTGATTAGATATCAGGTAGAGCTTTTAGTGCCACAGCATATCTGGGATACAGACCATTAAATTTAACCACTGCCTGCTCGGAGGCAGAGAAGACAATGACTCAGGATGTCACACTAGCATGCTATTTAACTCTGTGGGAACGCCTTTGGTAGAACACAAAATGGGACGGTTCAACAAATCACATCAAACAGATGCTTGTCCCCGTCTGCTGACTCGACAAGATTAAACAAACCTGTAATAAGGCTTTTCCCCCAAACAAGGCAACAGTATCTCCAGCAACAAAAGTACACTGTCATTACCCACCTGATAATACTGCCTCAGACACACACACACAAAAAAGCATACACCAATACAGTAATGAAGTCATTCATCCTCTGTGGCTGTGTGAAAAACTCTGAATGCTTCATTTTTCAGCCGCTCTTCTGGGATTTCATTGGAGCACAATAGGATTCCATGAAATGATGATGAAATATCTCTGGTGGATCTCCAGCATTTCTCATGCGAAATCTGGCTTTTGTCTAAGCGCGGCTACATTAAGGCACATATCTCATTATCTGAGTTTAAGCTTTTTGTGAGAGATGCGGTTACAAAATCGATTCTGCTCCTGCCTTTCCGAAGCTGGGGTCTCACTGCTCCTCTTTCTCTTTGCCTCTTACTCTCCTGGGATTGTAACATATTTTAAGCTGAGTAACTTCTATAAATCACAAGAACGGCCTGTGGTTTCATTAATGTAAAATGCCAAAGTAATGAATACCAATTAAGATATCTTGAAAGTCCGGTATTATTTATGTTCTAAATTACGATCTTTTAAATGTGATGTTGCAAGTCGTTTCATTCTTGCATTCTGCTGAGAAAAAAAGGATAGCTTTACATGATTCTCCGATGAAAAACTGCTTATAACAATGCCAACAACAAAATTACAATGAACAAATGTCCTCCTATAAATATAAAACAGATTGCCTTGTTTTGAAAAGTGCATCCAATTTTTGATTTTTAGTACAGCCAAAATTTCCTGTTTTGCACATCTGTTCAAGAAAGAGCTTATCTGAGGAGGAGACTGATGTCAGTCTGCCTGCCCTGTGTGATTTAGTCCTTTCCTGCCTTGAACTGTCAGTGCACTGCTGACAGAAAATGCAAATAGGCTTTCCCCCCTTAGTGACACTTTCAGCACCACCTGTCCACAATATCACAGAGATACACTCTTTGATGAACGAACCCAAGGTGGCAAAAAATCTGCCACTGGAACGAGCACACAAGCCTATAAAATGCAGTTTATTGAGATCATGGAGGTCTGGGTGGATATTTTGCCTTGTCTGGGGATTACTTGGAGCACGATACAGCTCATTGTACACTACACTGCATCCTACAGATTCTCTGTCATCTAGAAAACCACATGTCACTGTCAATCAGTAATAAAAAAAAGACCACACACTGACCCCGAGGTTAAAAACAGATAGAGTGGGATGTAATCATTCATGACTGTGTATGCCGAACCACCCTGTAACCATTAATGACGCCATATAATGATATGTCACTCCTCCATATGTTCGTCCCATTTATAGACGTGTAATATCATAAAAGGTTCACTAACCCCGTCTTTACATAAGAAGGAGAAATGGGTGAAAATTGTCCGTCGATGTGTGTGTGTGGCTATGTTTGCTGCCCCTTGTGTGTCTATTTGCACCACACCCATCCATCACTCCAGCCTTTCGCCACTTGGCCAGTTAATTACCTTTTCCTGTTCACTCACGCACATAAAGAAAACAAGCCCCTTTCAGACTGTTTGGACAGACTTCATTCTCCCTCGCCGCCCCCTTTCCAACATCTTTTTCTCCCTCTCTCCTCTGTGGACACGAGGCAGCCTTCGCTGCCCGAGATCCGTCAAGCTTTCATCAGCTTTGGCCAGGGTCAGAGTACCAGGAGGGTCAAACTGAATTCAGCAGCGCTGCAGTGAGAGACTTTAACAGGTCTCCATAAGACATCCGGTAGTGAATGATCACTGCTTAAACTCAACGGCAACTGATCTGAGTGCTGATGCACTGCACAGAGAGAATAACATTGACCTCTGAAGGTTTTGCATTCATGGAAAAAGCATTTTTCAATTTAGCAGGATAAAACATTATACTTCTCAGTCCCCAGCCCAGTGTTACAGCAGAGGGTGTCTGGCAGCGTCGGCGGCACCAGCAGAGCTGCTTGCTATGCTGTCCTCGCCAGAGACGCAGTGAATTGTGTTTACGTATACCTGCACAAGCGATTGTGCACTTCTAATTAAAATGGCTGATTTTTTTGGCTCAGAGACGCTCTCAAGGTAGTTCCTCATATCCCCCAACCAGACTTGCCAAAATGAGTGTGTAATGAAAAATTCAACAGGCAAGCTGTAAAGGCAGAAGCCAGGTGTTGCTGTAAACTGCAGGTGAAAGCAAGGACAGAAGGGAGGAAGGTGAGATTAGAGGGAAGGGAAGTAGGTTAAAATCGCCTGGCAGCTACACGGACTGCAGGGATAATGAAAAGTATATACTCTACCATATGGAGAAAAAAAAGGAAAATGCATAGTAATATCCTATTGCCTCATATAGCAAATGTTTGTTTTATATACTGTATTTTATATACTGTTTTATATACTGTATACCCACTTTAGCACTTTTCAAATGCAAAACGATGCTTACCTCCTTCATACTTAATTCTTGTAACTAAGATGTTGATAAAAATGCTAAAAGGGCCACATTCACCAGTAGATTATAGCATGAGGCATATAACCCTTATAAGATATACATTTTAAAAAGAGTGGAAATCTGAATTTATTCCATGCATTTGTAAAGTCCTCAACAATGTGCAGGTCTGAACTTGTAATCAGTATTCCTAACAGTCCACTATAGCTTGTTGTAAGATCTATTTTTGTCCAAGTACCTACTCCAAACTCTCACCACAGAGCACATGATCGTGATACAATAGTTCTCTCCACCAGTCCAAACCGCTACTTCACTTGTACTTCACTTTTTTTTCCTTTTTTTTTCAGTCCATGCGCAGCGATGACAGCCACCTGCTTCTCCTCTGTCTGAACTGTCACACCAAGAGAGCCGCAGTCGCTGCAGTTATGTTCTACAGGGGAACATTTTCATTTCGACTGGAAAACGAGCACTCCCAGGTCCCCGCAGTTTATTTAGAGAGAAAAACAAACCGCTGCTAAAAGCTCACGGCAACTAATCTCCATCGGAGGGGTAAAGTGTGACAGCAGCGAACAGCCAGACGCGTGGAGTGCGCATATGAGTAGTTAATTATCAAAGAAAAAATGCAAAGGGAGTTGCTCATGCTCAAACAGAAGTAATTGCACACAGCATTTGATCAACATCCTCCAGATCCCATAATGGAAAAACTCTGGGCCTAAACATCAACAACATAATTAAAATTAATCATTTTCAGATCAACACTTAAGTAGTTTTTTTTTTTCATGCCAAGCAGCACATTTAGAATGCATGAGGTATAACATATGGACCCACAAGGTCTCTCTGCACCGCACCTTACGCTCTCATTGCAATAGTTCATCCCTCCCCTTCAGAGAAAATGCAAAGCTATACATACTCCTAGTGATATAAAAAGAAAGTGACGGGGAGTGATGACAAGGTGAAATGTTGAGCATCCTCCAACAATAATTCTGCCCACTTTCCCCTTAGAACGGACTGTACAGTAATTATGCTGGCAAGCTGCCATGTGGATAATTATTATTCATTTTTCCATTCCTGAGTGTTTGTGAGTTTCCCTCCCCCTCTCTGTCTCCTCATAGACGGACTCTGTATCTTTATATTGAGACAGTAACTGGTTACTGATGAGCGTGGCACTTTTGTGTTTGGCAGATATCTAAATTCTCAGCCGGTGCAGGATTATGTGAGCAACAGGCTAACCGATTAACATCACAAATGTGCAGGGAGTATAAAAAGAGTTAAAGGTGAGGCCGACATTTTTGCCTCGCTGAAGAACAAACCCTGAGCCAAGGTGAGCAGTGCTGAGCATTCCTGTCCCATCCGCTCCCAGTCTGCAGAGCATTATCTCACAGAGTGACACGCTTTGTGTTTCACAAAACTGCTGTGTGTCGGCAGAACAATGGAGCCGCAGAGATGCAAGAGGCGGAATCAGTCTGGTGCAACAGCCTCGTGTAGGTACGGCACAGAGAACGAGAGAGAGGGGGGAATACTAATTTATCATGAAAGATGTCATTACCATGCCAATGACTTCTCAGGGAGCACAATCATCGCTAATAATAGAAATTTAAACATCAGCGCAGGGCTTTCAGACAGGAAGTGGTGTGTTAATGGAAAACTGTTGTGTGTTTATGAGAACTAGACACCAAACTAGACATTGGTGAGAGCACTGATAGAAAAAAACACAAAGATAAGCACTAACCAGTATCTGTTTTGTTTTGTTGGGTTTTTTTTTTTTTTTTTTTTTTTTTTG
>VOQK01033482.1:5670-18640 GCA_015052645.1 Benitochromis conjunctus
CAAACTACAAATGGTGGATTTGAACCTTGTGAGGCACTGGCAACAATTTTCCTAAGCAAATGAAATTGAAAATTGAAGTTCCAGCAGTGTTTAAGCCTCCCTGGACATTCCCCTTTGCTTAATTATTTTCACTCCAAGAGTAATTATGGAAAACACAAAGAGAAAAGTTTAAGGGATGATTTTATCTCAGATAATGATGCAACTTTTTCATTTTAGAATCGATGAGTAAATATCAATTTGAACTAATTCGCTTAACAAGTCAGTCAGTCTTTCTCTCCACACACACACGCACACACACGCACACACACGCACACACACGCACACACACACACACACACACACACACACACACACACAGAGTCACTCATATATCATTGTCTCTGAGAGGTGATGGTGGCTTACTTTTAATTTCTAGGAAGATGTGTGGAGCAGAGTGGCAGCTATCCTCTCAGCTTGCCTCATTCAAAATGACAGCGAGCGTGCACAGGAAGTGTGTTTTCACACTGAATATCATCATCACCCACTCTCTACAATATGTCACCCTTTCACAGACAATAATGCCAGTGTGAATCTGGCTGAGGTATGTCATGTATTAATATTTCAGAAATGTGTTTTTTAAGCTGTACTCTCTCTCTCTTTAGCTTTCTCTCCATTTTCAGGGAAGAGTAAGAGCGGAATGGGAAAAGTGATCCTATTTTCTTTGATTCTCGCTGTGTTTTCCCACTAAACCTTCCCTCCCCACGACGCTGAGAGGATTTGTTTTTCATGCCAAATGGTTTTCCTTGACTAATGGTGCATTTAATTGAAGCAACCTGGCCTTGCCTGAGATGATAAGACTCTGTTGTCTGTGTATGAAGCACAATGACAAATTATTCAGAAAATAAGGAGGATAAGATCTCGTAATTGATGTTTGTACATAAATACCAGCCATATTTTCAAAGGCATTTATAACTGGATGCTTTCTAAAACCTGGAGGTAAAAAGTTTACTAAGGATTCTCAAAGCTTTAAAAAACTGTATCATGGTCCAAATAACCACAGATAGCAGGAAAAACGCTGTCATTTTCTTTCCTTGCCATTATCTGTGTTTATGTAACACAACACTGCCTCTGTTGTTGTTAAATTCACATCGGAGTGTATCAGATTATGTTCTTCCCTTATGTCCATTCATATAAAGAATGGTATGCTTGCATACCACAGGGTTTTATATACTCTATATCTATGTATATATAAAGTCAGAAAGTATTCATACTGTAATGTTTTAAATATTGTCATAATATTTCTTATGGTGAAGGTTTGCTGCTACAGTCTGTAGCTTTTACTGTAAATCCAACAGTGTTTGCAAATTTTATAATGCTTTGAATTTTATTTAATGTGGATGAAACTGACTTTATACACCATCAATCTATACTCAATAACCCACATAGCAAAAATGTAGTAAAAAAATTAATTAACCAAAGAAGAAAGAGCCAAAAGCGAGATTTCTCATCTACCAATAGAGGGATATAACTGAGTCCTTTGTGGAGGCCATTTAACAGCAGGTACAGTTTCACTGTTCTGATAAGACTTTACCACTCGTGGACAGTGCTGGTCAAGTTACTTGAAAAAAGTAATTAGTTACTAATTACTGATTACTTCTCCAAGAAAGTAGTCCCATTGCCTTACTGATTACTTATTTGCAAAAGTAATTAGTTACTTTATTACTTAGTTACTTTTAAAAAACATGATACACACCCTGAATACGTTACAAAGCAATAGACCTTTCAGCCCAATTTCTGCATAATCCATCATTTAAAATTTAATAAAATGAAAAAGTCTCTTTTTAAAACTTGTTTTATTAGTTTTAATAAAAGATTAAAACTAATAAAACAAGTTTTAAAAAAATACTTTTTTTTTTACACTTTATGTACATTGCATCAAGCAAAGATTCAATTATATGCAACAATCTGTGACTTGAAGAAATGTGTTTAACATTTAAACCTATTTTCTGCATATTCCAGCATATAAAATAAGATATTTTTTTGTGTTTGCACTCACTCTTTTAAATAGATGCAAGTAAAACACAACAAAAAATAAATAAAATCAAAGATTCAGCATCACTAAGTCCTGTCACTCTTAAATTTATTTTCACCTGTTTAGCAGGAGTGGGGTGGGTGGAGCTTTGCTCGGTGCCGCAGCGGTCATGTCCGTGGGGGGGTCCGGGGGTTTCTCTGTGGATTTCACATTCCCGTGACAGCGTGCTCGGTGCTCGCTCAAATTTGATGTTTAATTTTTCGCTGTAAAAAGAAGTTTTCTTCCCACGCAGAGTGTACAGCAGACGCTAATGTTTTAGTCACTTTTTACGGACTCAAACTCAAAGTAATGTGAGTACTTCCAAGCTTTAAACGCTACATGGGCGTACTCTCTCCCGCACTCCATATTATCCATCGTTGATCTACACACGTCTGTTGCTGCCACGGGCGTCGCACGCTTGTACGTCTTTGTCATGAGACACTCTCACAAACAAAATCACGGTTTAGTAACACAGTAAGTAATCTGATTACAGTAATGTGTTGCTTGTAACGCGTTACTGCCCATCTTTACTTGTGAATTTTGAACTGGCTTTAAAAGCTGTTTATTCTAATGTCCTTTTTATTGTCTTAAAACACAGTGTGCCTTGTGGTATTTTATGTTGCATACACAGATGTGAGCCTTTTAAAAACTATGTCTAATCAATTTCCACAAGTGGATTCCAATGAAATGCTAGACACATCTCAAGGATTAAGAACTCAAACAGAGTGAATCTTGGTACAGCATGCATCGTCACAGGTAAGGCTCTCAATGTTTTTGTAAATTAGAGATTTTGGATTTTGTGGAAACTTGCAAAGAAAAACAAGTTTTGAAAAACTTTAAGAAGTTTTCACCTTAAAATGAGAGCTTACTCAATGTGCACTGAAAGAAAAAATGCCAATGTATTTTAAGAATACATATTTTTAAGTTTAACTGTTCTTTTTTTTATTGGGGTCGTTAAAATAAAATCCCAAACTGTGATCTGACTCTACATTTTGACAGAGTATTGCAGAGAGAACCATCAGATCTTCCTAAGCACCCAAACTACCCAAATGAGGTTATATTTGAAAGGTTTCACTGGTCTCATCTGAGAAAGAAAACACATCAGGGACAAGAGGAGAAAGGAGAACGCTACTCAAACTGGTCTCCCAGTTAGGAGCCCAGTTTGAGGACAGTGAAGAAAAACCCCTCAGCAAAAAAAAAAGCACATGAATATTCACATTTACACCATGTAAAGCACGCGACATGCATCGGAGGCGTTTGGGATGGGCGAGGGTGGGTGAGTGTGTACCTGTGTCAGTGTACGTGCGTGCGTGTGTCCTGTGTTCAGCTTGAGAGAGTGTCCTTTCACGCAGTTAAGCGAAAGTCAACAGTCTGCAGCCTATGCAGGTGGCCTTGGAAGGATACGGGTGCAGAGAGTCTCGTTATCAAGGAGAAGAATTTGTTGTTGTTTTCAGTCAGCCTCGGCCTTGATTGGCCTTCCAGCGACGTGGATATCCAGATGAGAGAAATGATGTTTGGTGCGAACGAGCTGCCTCCAATTTTACAGCCGGTCTAAATGTCCGTCACTGGTCTTCAGGTCTATCAATTTCCCGTTGAAGACCCGTGAGCTTCTCCAAGACCTTATCCATATTGCGTTCAGTGAGCACAGTCTGAATACTCACGGCTCTCCCCATCGCTTCGATCATAGCGACAAGAACTCAATTCACATTTCAAAATAAACCTTATTTACCTTATACTAGGCCCGAGGCAGCTCGTCAGTGAATACTCAGTTTTAGCATTTACTGCTTTAAGCAAGTTTTCCTCTGACTGGAGACCCCTCTCGAACAGCAGGTGAGTGGGGCTTCTGAGTATAGAGTCAGAGCTGAGTCCCTGAGATTATTATTGTATTAATATCTGCCCTCACTTTAAATTGTTAGTTCCTTCCTGTGTACAAAGGTGAACTATGCTGATATATGTGAAAAGTGATATTCAGGAGCTTGACATAGGAAGAAAAGTAATAATATTTTATGGTGATATTTTCTCTGTACCTGATGATTTTTTATTACTACTGTGGCTGTAAAAAACAAACAAACGGTCCTTTGAGAAGATACTGCCTCGACTTTTAAGAATGTATGCTTATTACTTCACCGATAACGTCAGGTTTGTCCCTTGGATGTTTGCCTCGAGTTCCTAAAGACTCTGGATGTTGGTGAGCTGTCTTGGTTGACGCCTCTGCAACATGGTGTGGAGATGGTGTGGGGCAGTCACTTTGGATTGGCAGACCGAGGTCCCATCTTTAATAAGTGCGACTGGAGGGTGTGCTTCAACTACAGGGAGATCACACTCCACAGCCTCCCTGGGAAGGTCTATGCCAGGGTACTGGAAAGGAGAGTTCACCCGTTAGTCAAACCTCAGATACAGGAGGAACAATGTGGTTCTTGTCCACTAGGGCTGCCCTTTGATTCTGTTTATAAATTTTATGGACAGTGCTTTTTGTTGTGGTTCTGTCGGCTTTATCAGGTGGTGGCCTCCGGCTCTCACTGTAGTGTGAAGTGGAGGGAATGAGAATCAACACCTCCAAATTTGAGGTCTCAGCCGGAAAATGGTAGAGAGCTCACTCTGGGTCAGGGGCAAATTGCTGCCCCAAGTGGAGGGGCAGCAATTTGCAGCAGCAGCAGTCCAAAAGTGGACTTCAGTACCTTCCTTAGATACAGGGTGAGGAGTTCAGTCATTCGAGAGGCTTAAGGCTTTTATTTAATAATAAAATAAGAGTTAGATACCTAACTCTCCAAATACATTTCCTGTAATATGTGTATAATTCACATAGTCCTACCAGCGTATGAACTGTCAGTTCCTGATAAATATCATTTGACTAAAGATTTGTATGCTTGGAGTGAGTAAGTTCTTTGTTTTAAGATCAGACCACTACTGATTGTGCAAATTGGACCCAAAAGACTTGCAGTCCTGCATTACAGAGCTTCTCTGTACTCTGGGTCCTCAACAAGAAGGTTATATATTAATGCCTGTAAGCAACTAAAGGTTATGTAAAAGAGTGAGTAAATATAGTAAATCTGGATGCTTGGTAGAGTGCTGATTTGCCACTAAAGTAACATCAAAAGTACATCCCCCGTGAAACATTAATTTGGCTAGTTTCTACATGTGGCTAACCACAGGCCATAATTGATCTCCTGCTACATTTTCAGACAAACTCTTTTAATTCAGCATTTATCATTTTCTCCCAGTCCAAGACCAAACCCAAAAGAATTTCCGACATACAGTTAAAATCATGTATATAAACCTCACATTAACACATGCTTACGTTAGTCTGAAGCAGCAAGTTGGATGTTGAATAAATATAATACAGTTTAAGAAGGGATTGCATGCAAATCCCAACTGAAGGCAGACGTCACTGATGTAATAAAAAAGAAGGTGGTTTTCATAGATGAAATCATAAAAAATGACCTTTCTGAACGTCAGTGGTGAGCAGGGATTGGAATTGATAAGAATTTAGCAATTCTCATTCCATTATTGAGATCACTTATCGATCCCTTATCGACAAACAGCATATCAAAGACATTAGATTCATGTAAATTATACATTTTATACATACATAAGAGCTTTCTCTCAGTATTTGGGTATGAACACTAAGCCAACAGCGCAAAGCAAATATGAAAACTAGAACACAGACTTCAAAATAATCGTGCCATTGGATGTCTTTCTGGACGCATAATTTTAAAATGAAAATACATGCTAAAACGATGGACACGAACATCATTCATTCTGTTTTTGAAAGTCAAATTAGTGCTTCATGTCCTCCTAATATATACTCCTATTACTTACCAGAAACCAGGTTTTAGTCTTCTGCTGACCTTGTGAGTTAGGAGAAAGCTCTGTCAGTTGATAGTTCATCATTTTTGAGCACCGATGGGTCTTTCTACCATCTTGTACACCAGGTTAGTGACGCTTGCTACAAAAAATGTTTGGATATGTGTGTAAAGTATCATTTCAAATTAATTTGACTGAAAGTAGTGTTTTGAAACTTGATTTGATTTGATTTGTGGGTATGTTGGTGATATGATTCCTGGCTGTCGGTATGATAAATACCTCAATTTCAGCTCTATATTTAATATTTTTTGTGTAATATATCTTGATACTTATATATTAGAGCCACTTTACACTGTATTATATTGTTTAACATTGGCAGTTTTTTGCTACTGTCCTTACTATCTTGGAGCAACTGGGACCACAACATTTCTTTTGGGATTAATAAAGTATTCAGATTCTGAAGTGCTTTGTGTGCTTGAGTATAAATGATATAACCTAAAACCGCCCCCTTTTTAATTTTTCTTTTTTTTTTTTTAAAGAAGGCTTTGCTGCATCACCTTTTATGTTCAATATTTTTGGCTTATTGTTTGTTTGTTTTTTTCATTGTGGGCCACATGTTTGCAGTGTGTGACAGATTTGGACTTTGAGCAGGCCAGTTTAGGAGCCATACTATACAAGAGCACATAAAATATGGTTTGACATTGTCTTGCTGTAATAATTCACACTTTCCCTGGAAAAGACACTCCAAAATCTGCCTGCACAGATGTGCAAGTTGTCTGTGCCATGTGCATGAGTCTTTCAGAAGTGTTCCTGGGCCCAAGCAGTGGTTTCCATACATAGTATTATATCATATCTCTTTTTAAATCAAACTGCACAGTGGTGGAGTGGTTAGCTCTGTCAATTCAAAGCATGAAGGTCCTGGGTTTTAAGTCACCAGCCTGTTGGAGCTTTCTGCCTGGAGTTTGCGTGAGCTCCCTGTGAGTTGCCGTGAGTGCCACCGGGTACGCCCCACCCTACAATCAAAAGACATCCAAGTTAGATTAACTTATTCTGAACTGGAGGGAGGTGTGAATGTGGGCATGAATAGTTACTCCATGTTATAGACTGGCAAGATGGATGGATCCGTTTGTAATTCCAGGCAATAGTAATGGCCGTTCTGCATTAGCTTTCAGCTTTGTCTCTTGTGTGCAGAGATCTCTCTGGATATTTTTACTATTTGACTTCTATCATACAACATAAAATCTCCATTACTTTTTCATTCTTAGAGCATTTTGTAGCCTGCTGCGGGGATATATTTCTCCCAAAAAATACATTTATGTTGTTCTTCTACTATATTTAGTCAAATGATTACAAATCATTTCATCGCCTTTTTACACATCATCCCAACTTTTTTTGGAACTCAGTTGTTAACCGAGACGATGCTGTGATACAAGCTAGACGCACATTCGTGTGTTACGAATCTACTTCATTGGATACACCTGCACAATTTGACACAACTGTTCTTTCGAGTTAAGTGGATTTCTTTGTACTGCATCATATTCAAGCGTGTTTTTTCCTCTGTCATGTATGGAAACGGGAAGGATAAAGTGACAGAAAATCTTTTCCATACGTCACCTTCATTTATGATCTGTAACGAAGAGTAACATTTTAATTATAGTATGTTGTGGACTCCAAATGTTTTTAAAAAAATATTATTTTTCCCAAAACAGGATGTGGACCATTTTATTTCTTTACATCTTGGGCATAAATCTCTGTCAGGTTTGTTGATTACACACAACTGCACACTCTGATCTTAAAATTCAACTGTATCATGACATTTACAAAAAGAAAAAAATGGAATCACTTTTCTTTCACAGGCTGATAACTCAACACAAATGCTTTATGCCAAACTGATAATAGACAAAAATGCAATTGACAATATCACGAGCATACTGAAGAGTTTTATGGTTAACACAACAGTTGTCGAAGCACCTGTAATGACAACAGGTAAACTAATTTCCAATCTTCCACATACACCATGCTGTGATTTATGAAGAAAATACTTATATAACCTATAACTCTAACCCTGCATAACTCTTGTCCTTATAAGTGTGCACCAATGGTACAGACAGCAAAGTATGTCAATGCAAACCGGGCCACAGATGGAACGATACTTTCTGTCAGTCTAATCCAAACTGTTGTGGCAATGCAACGTGTACTTTGGATAAAACTGCAAATGCAAATTGTGTCCCAAACACCACAGGTATTTAGTCAATTTAACTGTTTCTGCACATTTGTTTATTTGTGTGCCTGAAGTTTAAAAGCATCCCAAATAAAATGACATTTTCTTGCTCACAGTTACCATCACGGGGTCTCTTACACTGCAGGGGTCTACATATGTAACATATGTAGATTGTTTGGAAGATACAACAAACCCTAAATATACAAAATGCAGAGATCAGTTGTTGACAAAGGTAATATTTTTTTCTCAAAATGTATTTAAAAGTATACAGCATCATTTTTAACCTTGAAAATAAAGAATACTGTTATTAAATCTATTTCTATCCTTTGTTGCCTCTTAGATGAAAACAGTGTACAGCACTTTGTGGGGTTTTGACTCTTTAAACATTACAGGATTCAGGTATATTCTTGCAATTACAAATAAAATATTTTGTTTTTACATATATCTACTTAAAATGTAAAGGCCCTCTTTTTTTTTTTTTTTTTCCTTGAAGGATTGGTAGCATCATCGCAGATTTTTATATGATCATTGCCTCCAGCAATGTTTCACAAGCTCTGATTACCACGTCGGTAATCATTAGCAAAAATCTGTCCGCCTCACTTGATATAGAGACTTCAGGTAATGCAACCTAACAGCAGAGAGGTGGACATTGTATACTGTATACAAGAAATTCTTTCCAACATGTTTTTTTTCTAACGCAAATTCTGTTACGTTCTCTTTTAGATCTCATTTTAGCTCTCCATGATCATCAGTCAGCTTTGTTATGGATGCAATCATATTACTCTGATGAAGATTAAGATAAAATAAAAGTCATAGATCTCTAAAACTTTATGCATCTAGTTTTAGTTTATGGTGATTTTAAGATATATTCTGTAGCTCCAAAACAGTGCCTTCGATCTGTGGTGTTCACAGCACTGGATAGGTTTCTAAGTTTCAGGGATTGAAATTTCATTATTATTATTATTATTTCCTCCACAGGTGTTGTCAACTTAGTGATGCCAAAAATGCCTGTGCCTTATGGTGCCAGCAACCAAGTGATCAGATGCACAACCAAAGAGGATCTGAAAACTCAACCACAATGGAGTATAATAAACAGCGAAGGGCAATATAACATAACTACTGGAACGGTTTCAACAGTTGATACATCATTACGAACTAACAGTAGAATCATCCTCAAACAAGTGACAGAACTCTGGGACGGTACGTATACATGCTCCATTATATTATCATTGGTACTGTAAATAATTAACTGGAGATACAATAATGGCAAAACAGAAGAAATTCACTGTTAACACATATGAGAAAGCCCCCCCAAGAATATATAGAGAAAAACACAACAAAAAGAATCTAGAATTGAACATCAACCTAAATGACTAAGTCTACTGGCTTTAACCCCATTTATGTGTGTTTTTTTTTATTAGGAGAGTACTCATGTATCTACCAAATGGATAATTGCATTACATCAGGCTGTACAGTCAACATATTACATAAAGGCAGTGCTGTACTGGATGTAGCACTATTACCAACCATTAGTGTCTTCACTGAGCCATCATTCCCACGCTGTAAAACCAAAGATGATATTCTCCAAGCAACAGCCAAATGTGAGATAGACAATAGCACTGAACCTTATAATGTCACATGGGATGGAGATCTCAATGGACAAACAGAAATTGAAAGTAAGCATTTTTTTTTTTGTCTTATTTGACAAATAATTTCAATTAAAATATTTATAGTGCAAAACTGTTCTGAAAATATATCACATGAATGTGTCATTCTTGCAGGCGGCAACATACTAGTTTATACAACTAGAAGAATAATCAGTTGTGCTGATAACAGCACAAGCGGATATCCAACCGTGTGTGCATTTAACAACACACTTGGGAACATATCAAAAGCTGAGGTGCTTTTCAATATCATTTCCGGTATGTCTTTGTATTTTGTAATGGGAATTATATGCATAATTACCCACTAATGGTCCCACAATGAAGAAGAAAAGAAACGAACTAGGAAACTATAAAATATTTGACAAATTAATCTGATTTTATTCATTTGTGCCAGTTCACAACTATAGTTGCCTGAAGTTTCTGACATTTTAAGATAAACTGCCTAAAACATTTATTTATGATTTATGATTACTTACCTTAAAGATCACAGTCAAATGAATGGTCATTTTAAATACCAAGAGAGTATTCCCAATTCATTTCAAGAAAAATAAAAGATATACAAGTTTAAAAAGAAGTGATATCTGTAGCTCCCAGACACACATATGTTGTCATGGGTTTTGTTTATATTTTTCTTTTTTTGAAAACTGCTTTAATACTTTGCAGGGCTCAAAGTTTGGTAAATACAACCTCGGTTAAACTACAACACATGGAATATTACACTATGTCATTATTTATTTTTAAAAAACTAAGCAAAACTGCAAAAGCAGTGTGTGAAAAGTTAAGTACACCCCTCCTGCTAATCGAATGCACTTGATTAACAGGCTGTCAGTAAGTGTGAGCGCCTCTGTAAAAGCAGATGTTTTGTCAGTTTGCTGGTCTGGAGAATTCAGTAATGATGGACATCAACAATGATCTTAACAACAACTGTTACTCCCCGTCTTAGGCCAGGTTATAAGGCCATTTCCAAACAATTTGAAGTCCATCGTTTAGCAATGCAAAATATTAGAAGTGGAAAATATTAAAAACAGCTGTCAATCTTCCCAGGAGGGCACGTTCTAGCAAAGTCTGTGCAAGACTGTGCAATGCTGAGAGAAATGACGTAAAAGCTCAAGAGCTACATCTCAGACTCTATGAGCCTCAGTTAGCATGTTAAATGTTGATCAAGAGTTTGGAGAATTTGCATATTAATGATCAAAGAACTGACCTCCCAGCCCATTGTTCCTTCAGTGGTGCTAGTTTCAGTCATTATGCAAGTGAAGGTTGGGGAAAACCTGGAGTCAGCTGAGACTGAAGAAGTCACTTGGATGAGCGACGAAACGTTTCTCCCACTGAAAACGCTACGTCCAGATGAACAGAATCAACTTTTTGGGGCATGTTAAATGTTGAAGTTAATCAGAATACAGCTGGAAAAAGAAGAATTAGTATGGCTTGTTTTCTAAAAGCTGTCAGGAGGGAACTGCTCTTTAAAATGAACATGGCAGCACAGCTCAGGTTTGAAGGTGATGGGCTTGTTTTACAGCCACAGGACCTGGGCACCTTTCAGTCACTGAGTCAGCCATAAACTAATCTGTATACCAAAGTTTTCTAGAGTTGCATGCGAGGCCATTTGTTTATCTGAGGTTGTAGTTACCTAATTTTAGAACTTGCTATGGTCCAGAGAATTATTTTTATTACATCCTGATATATAAAACTGTGCAACTGAAAGAGGGTGCACTTTTTTTTTCTCTATGAACGGTATTAGTGTATCATAATGGATATAGTATATATATATATAGTATATTGTGACATACTGAATTATCCTACAAAGTAAAGTAAAATGGGGTAAAAGTGGGAAAGGACCGAGTCCAATCTTGTGCAGTCATGACTACATGCTGGAAATATTCATTACTCCATTGAAGGATCAAATATTTGTATTATGCTTAATAGAAAATATTTTTTGTAGCACAAATTCAGTTTTAACATATTGTTCTCTAAGTTATCTTTTGATATTGTCTTTGTAACTGTATGAAATTTTCTTCCCTAAAACAGTTAATGATAAGTTCTGTGCGGCTGACGGTGACTGGGAAGACACAAAAGCTAATTTTATTGCAGTTTTAAAATGCACAAACTCTGCAGGGCAAAGAACAAGGAAATGCGAGTAAGAATCCATCTATTAATCATGTGTATTATGTAATAATGTATGTTATTTTTCAAAATTATTTTTAGATATTTATTTTCATTAAAAAGTTTTCAGTTGCTTTTATTGTCCAAAAACTATAATTGTTTGCATTTTGATTAGGAAAATTATTTAAGCAATTTATAGATTAGAATTTATGTGTGACATTTGATTTTTTTTAAATGAATATTTTCAGCTCAGAGGGGAAATGGAGAGAGGAAAAATCAAGATGTGTGAACTTCGTACTCGACACTATACAGAAAAATGCAGAGGTAAGCCCAAGTTTCATAACTGAGGATATCATCCTATCATTTTTTTTTATTTTTTATTTTTACATATGATAGGAAAATAATCGTATTAATATATAAACAAATTATCCAAGTGTTATGAGAGTTTTACAGAACAGAAAAAATGGAAAGTGCTCTAGTGTTTTTGTTAAAGTCGCTGCCGTTAGCTGATACAGTTAAGCTTGACTAATACATATGCGCTCTTGTTACAGATTTCTGGCACTGGACTTGGGTCATTAGATAAAAATGCAGACACAATATTTTCTAACCTTGCGAATGCCACTCAAAACCCAGGGGCTATTAACACTTTTCCTAATTTGAATGCATCAGTTATAGTGATCAGCACCATGTCTTCCATTCTGACAGGCCATGGTGTAAATGATACAACCACAAGTAAAGTAAGTACCAAAGAATATTTTTTTATTACTATTTCAAAACATTTAAAACATTAACATCAATAAGTATAAATACTTGTATTCAAAGTTACAATCCTTAAGAGTTACAATGAAACAAATGTCCAGTATTAGTCAAAGCATTTATTCACGTAAGTCCTGTTTACATAGAGTGGTAGTACAGTCTCACTATTTAAACACCAAGTTCATTGCTAATTTAAACCATAAAACAGCTGCAGAGGACTAACTCAATTTCTTTATGATTAATTTTTAATGGAAACATCATAGTCATATGAGCTGCAAACCTTTGTCTTTCTCTGTAGCATCTCCTGGCCTCATCCAGTAATCTGCTGGATGGGTCTCTTGTAAACTCATGGAAAACACCAAATCATCAAGA
>VOQK01033500.1:0-10924 GCA_015052645.1 Benitochromis conjunctus
TCACTCATCCAAGTGACTTCGTCAGTCTATGACTACTTTATTCTTCCTCAACCAATCAGCAGCACTCATGCAATTGTTTCACACAGGACAATGACGCGCAGTGGAAGAAAGCTGGAGATTAATAATAACTAATGATTAAATGCAGAGAGGTGAATAAACCCATAGCAAGTGAAAAAGGTGACTGAAAAAGAAACACTCACTGCCTCATGGGACTTTATTCATCTAGCCATCCATTCTCTTCTGCTTAGGGTTATGGGTCAGAGCTACCATAAGGTGAGAGGTGGGGTACCCCCTTGTCAGGTCACTCAATCTGATCAGGTCACTAATAAAAGGTGTTAAAGGTAGAGAGGCAGATGTGTTAGGACTAGAATTTGAAGTGTGAGGGTCACTTGCAATGTGGTTGAGCCAGAAGGTGGAGTCGGAGTGGCAGTTGAATTACTAGGGGCAGAAGTGGTTGATATGGACGGAGTGCAGGAGCAGTTTTTGATATCTGGGTAAAACTCTGAGACAGTCTTGTGTAGAGGACACTGTGTTCCAGGAAACACGTTAAACTCTGAATCTGCGGTCCTCAGTTTGTTGTGCAGTTCTGAGAGAGTCTCAGTCTGTAGATATTTGTGTTTAGATTCATCTGGAACATTTTCACCCCAGTGTGCGCTAGAAATCCACATGTCCGTGTTGGAGCTGTAGCAGCAGAAAGCCGACCAGAGCATGGAGGGAATGTTAATCTTGTTGTTGAGGATGTTGTTGGAGCTGGGTTGTGCTCCAGTTACCACAAAAGCTTCAGTGACACCACTGCTATTTTTACAGTATTTGTCCATAACGCATTTGATGCACCTCTCCATTGTGTTCCAGCTTCCCTGGTTGAAAGTTCTTGCTTGTGGAACAATGTTGGTCAGGGTGAAAGTAGCCAGTTTGTCATCTTTGTTGAATGCATGAGAGCTTGGAAATATGTGACCTCTGTCATATGTTCCATTGGATTTGAAATCAGTGTCGACAGCCTGGTGATTGTAGATCTTCTCTTTGTCTTTTCTCCTCATGTTATTGCTGTCATATTCATTCTCAAGCTGCAAATAGGTGTACAATTAGTTATGTATATACAGTAACACATCTATAAACTTTGACTTGCAGTCTGTGACACCTACCTGTGGCTCTATCTGCCATTGACTTCGGGGTCGCTTTTTTTCCACTTCTCCAATGTACTTGTACGCAGAAAACACTGGAATCTTGTTCTTGATGTCATAGAGAGTTAAAAACCTTCTCTTGTTCTTATAAGTCTGGCAAATGGGCTTGTACTGGTTCTGGTTCAGGATTTTCCCACGTTCCAAGACGCCAGGGACCTGAGGGGGCGTTTCCTCAAGAAGAAATTGTTTACACATTGATACCGATGTCACCACTTCAGCTAAAGTGGGATGTATAGGAAGGAATAGGAAGAGGAGGGCAGGGATGGACAGGAAGCATGTTTGTATTGATGACATCCTCAAATGAGACGTGTCCTGTGGTCAGATGAAAAAACAAAAAGATTGATCAGCAATACACCTTAAAAACCTGCGTAGAGGAGTAATGCTAGCCTTCACATAATGACAACAGAAGGTCTTGATTCTAAAACAGAGATGTACCAAGGTTGCATAAGTGGAAACGATTAAATCAAGCTGAAGCGACCTTGCTTTTAATATGTCACTGTGACTCTACTTTTCTGTATTTGCAGACTGTGTACTTAGAGGCCTTCCTTTCCTGGAAGGCCTCTAAGTACACAGTAGGTCTTTCTCAGAGAGTGTGCTTTGGCCTAAAAGTAAGTTGAAGGGTGGTGTAAGCAAGTGAATTAAACAGTTATGTTGAAGGACAGTAAGTCATTCACTGGTCGCAGAGAACGTTATAAAAAGCCAGATTCAGAACTACCAAAGCCAGAATCAATGATTCCTTAGATTGCTGCATTGCATGAAAGTCATTTTGAAATCCATTTATGTTCAATGCATATGTGGGGCCTTACTGTGAGGAACTTGTTCTGCTTGTGCACGTTAGGTAAACTGGTGATTCTAAATTGACCTGGGAAGAGAAGTGCTTAATTGCATAGAATACGGTACTGTTTTAACATGTGATTACAGGTGGCTTATAGAGCAGCAGTATGGTATCAATTTCAAAATCTTTTGTCACCTTGTTCTTAGGAGTTTCAGAAAACTTACTTACTTAGAACTTAGAAGCGATTCAAACTCTTTTTAATAGATACACCTGTGGTATCAGTTTGAAGGTCCTATCTATCGCATCCACAAATTTAGGTGTCCAAGCCACACTCGCCTGGCAGGGTGACTTGGTGACTTATTCTAAATATAACATAGAAACATATCAAATGTTTAAACAGGAAAAAAAAAATCTCAATTTAAAAAAATATGAACTAATTTTGAATTTGATGGCAGCAACATGTCTCGAAAAATATTTATTTACCACCCTGTAGAATCTGGGAACTGAGGACAGCAGTTGGTGGAATTTGGGAGAGTAATATTATCTCATTTTTGTCTGATGTTGGATTTTAGCTGCTCAGCATTCCTGGGTCAGTTTTCCACTTTGCTTCAGACCATTTTAGATGAGTTTTGTCCCAGAGATGGCATTTCTGAATCACATATGGTTTCTTCTTTGTATGAAGGAGCTTTGCATTTGTGGACATCACACTGAACTGTTCACAGACAACGATTTGTGAAAGTGTTCCTGAGCTCATGCAGTGATTTCTATGCCAGATTCATGCCTGTTCTTTAATGCGGTGCCACCTGAGGGCATGAAGCTCACGGGTATCCAATATTGATTTTCAGTCTTGCGCACAGAGACTTCTCCAGATTCTCTGAATCTTTTGATATTTTGCATTATAGATAATGAGGTATTTAAAGTCTTGACAATTTTATGACGAGGAAGACCGTTCTGAAATTGTTCCACACTTTGTAGAGTTAGTTTTTTGCAGATTGGTGAACTACTCTGAAGCGCTGCCTCTCTAAGACCACGTTTTTATACCCAAACATGTTACTGACTTTAGTTAACCTAATTATTTGCAAAACGTTTGTCCTACTCTTTCATTTTCCACCTACTTTTCCAGCCTTTATTTGCTCCTGTCCCAACGTTTTTCCAATGTGTTTCTGCCATCACTTTCAAAATGAGCTAGTTTTTCTTTCATTAAAGTGGAATATCTGAGTTTAAACATCTGATGTTTTCTTTGTTCTTTTTATCACAATTGAAAATCATTTTATTGTTTTTATTTACATTTTATACAACGTTCAAACGTTTTTGGAATTGGGGTTGTGGACAAAAGTGCTTTTGAGTAGCAAAGCAGTATATAAATAGTCCATGATTCGAATGTTGACAAGCATAGCAACTGTAACTAATGGAGATGGTATTAATGCTCAATTACTTTCTTAGTATTTAGGTGGAAGTCACATAGCGAGCCTACAAACACCACCACAAGTCAGTTCATGTTTCTTCATAAATATAAAATGTTCATCATCATCACACTCAGATGACTAATAATCTATTTCTGTTCAACACATTCTAATGAATTAAATACTTTGTTAGAGCAGCTTCATCAGCATTCAGTTTAATTAATTGTCATTTGAATGATAATTTGAAGTATATATGCATTGTAATATTACATGTATATGATTTTACTTTAAGTTAAATATTTATACCAGTAAGATACGTTAATGTTCTGATTTTGCATTTTGTAATCAGTTTTCTAATTCAGTCTTTGGTGACACTGAAAATGAGCTAAAATGCGATCACTAATGAAATAAGTTTATAACTGCTTTGAAATATAATTATTTAGCGTTGCTGCATTATTTCACTTTTTGTGCACATAAATATAAAAAGCTGTGAAAATTAACAGGATATGAAAAATGTCATTTTAAATGTAATGCAGACCTAATATGAAAAAATAACAAATACACAAGAAGGCTTGACTTACCACTCTCCAGATAATCACTGAAACTGCTGTCATGTGAAAATTGCTGTGGAAACTGGAGACGCTTCCTCAAATGTGTAAATAAGAATAATTATGGAGCAGTTCAGCAGTTTTTTTTATGAGAAGAGAATGCACTGTCAGCAATATGTTCAGTATTATTCTGAAGACGTTAATGTCAAACTTGTGCAAAAGAGTATTTTTTTTCACAGAGAAATGACTAAGTGTGATGTTTATTGTAACAGAATGAAAACTGGTCTCGCAGCATGTTTATATAGTATAACTTTTATTATATTTTTCAGTTGTAAAAGTAATACAATTATTTATTTATTTATTTATTTTCTACAGTACTCTAATGTTATGCATTGCATTATCCATATTATGTGCGGGACATGATGGGGAACTACACAACATAAAGAGCACACACGGGCAACTTCCTTAACTCTGTGAGGTGTAGGTCATTAGCGACGACCCCAACCCGAGCCCCAACACGAAACACAGTCCTCTGATTTGAAATTCAAAGACTTGGAGAGCAGTTTTTATAAAGTAAAATATGACATACTTTGACTTTAAAAAGTTAACCAGTTCAATGGTGACCCCTCTACTGTTACAGTCAGGGTGTCCTTAGAATCCACTATTTTATTCAGGAAACAATGGGAAAGCTTTTACTAGAACAAATATAATGAGATTTGATTTAATTTAATGAAACATAACATCTACTATTTGAAAATGCATTTATTTAGCATGGGCTCAGAACAAACGCAACACTAACACTAGATGGGTTGCTGTAGACCTCATGGATGTCAGAGCAACGGTTGACACAAATGAGTATAAAGTTAGTGGAAACTTGAGCTTGACAAAAAAATACTTTCTGTGGCTTTTTCTTGCTGACAGATCTCTGACCAAACGGCTTCCTGTTCGTGTCTGAGTGGGAGGAAACATGTCAGCAGATATTGCATCGTACACGCAGAGCCTGTTTTTATGTGTTTTCATTGTTGCTGTCAGTTCATGCTGGTGAGTCATCTTGAAATACAACATGTGTTGTGAACTTTAGTCTTTAGGTACTGCTGGTGCAGGTGTTCATGGCTGCGGGCTGATGTGGTTTCGTGAACGGTGGATGAGTTTAGAGATGGTGCCATTGGTCCTTCCTCCACATTTAGTTCATCGGTCCATTCCAGACACAATAAGCAACATTGCATTTTAGATGTGGCTCCTGAATGGCAGCCATGGAGGATGTGAGCAGCTGATTGGTCAGTTTGGAGTTGCTTCATCGTCCTCCAGAGCCTCGGAGATCATTACGCAAAGATTGGCGAATGATGGACGGTCCTCTGGCCTCTGCAGGGAGAGAAAAGACATGAGATATTTGAATACAAGACTTTTACATGTTTATATCATGTTAGACGATGGATTCTCATATCATCACACCTTTCCAATTATCCATATGAAAAAGCAGTTTTAAATGAGTCAATGTTCAGCTTTTCTGCATGTACCAAAACCATTGGGGCTTTTTCTTGTTCTATTCAATCACGTTTGTGTTGTTGTATGTTTTAATAACAATGATCGCCACATAATCCTAAGGCAACAAGGCGCTCTTACTTCTCCATCTGGAAACCACTGTTAGAAACAGCTGAGCTAAAGAGGTCAATAGAGGTCACGCCAAATCAAAAAGCAAAACAAAACAAATTACAGCATTATGATTTTTGTGAATGATCACTTGTGTTTCATGTTATGTGTTTCAAAGTAAACTGTTATTTATAATCTAGGGCTACAACAATTCATCAAGTAATTAGATTATAAAGAATTTTCGACACGAATTCTTTTCTTCGATGTTTTGTTTAAGGCAACGCTCTGAAGCGCGCCACTGTCACCATGGAAACGCGAGCGTTTCACCCACATTTGTGACAAAAAACAGACCTGCGATACAAACGTATTTAGGAGCAGCGTGTGAATAAAAGGTTTGACAACACTGAGCCCACACAGCCTCCAGCTTTAAACATTAACACTCATAACACAACAGCAGCAGTGATGATGACGCTGGCAGTTTAACGTGGAACCAGAGTCTGTTTACACGCCGGAGAAGCAAAGGGGCGGAGCTGTTACTCCATCCACTGCCGTTTGTTTTACACAGAGAAAAATCTGTAGTAAGCTTCCAGATGTTGTATTAAAATATGCAGACGAGCTTTTAACTTAGTCTCATATCATGTTTAAATTATACGGCATGCTGACAGCTAAAAACAGCCATCCTTTTTTTTTTTACGTGGAAGCGAACAGGGGTGAGTCTAAAGGGGGGCATAGGGTGTACTAGACCATATTAATTTCAAGGCTTTTGTAAAATTTTTCAGATTGAGTAAGTAAAGTAACCAAATAATATAAAATACTATCAGAACTAAATTGCATTAATATTTAAAAACATTTAAAAAATAATTTTCTCTGCAGAATATTTATTATTGCTCATTAATAAGACAAAAGTAATTCTTATCCGATTTCTCGATGAAATAATTGGCAGTTTAAACGATTACTAAAATAACTGATAGCTGCAGCCCTGTTGTAATCACATTACATTTTTCAGTACAAAGTTTATTAATTGAACTACAGTTCATTACAGTATTTTTTTACATCAGATTTTTCATGCTGAGCACACAAAAACAAATGAACACCAAACTGAAACCCAAAATATTTACCAAACAAAGTGTTATTTTTGCCTCATATAAAGAATTTACTTCACACTTTTTACTCACCTCATACCAACACATCTGCATGATATCATAGATGGCGGGCTTGACCATTTTGGGCCTGTACAGGCGATGACCCTGTGTAACTAATGTCACCACCTCATGGTTGGGACTTTGCTCAAATGGCATCCGACCCTCTGTGAAGACCTCCCACATCAACACACCTGGAGACCCAAACACAGAGGCGATTTTGTATAAGTGCTGAGACCATTTCTGTCTGTTAAACTAAGTGGAAAAATGTTCCAGCTCACCGTATGACCAGACGTCTGACTTGCTGCTGTATTTGCAAAAGTTAAAGACTTCAGGAGGCGACCACTTCACAGGAAACTTAGCGCCCGATGAGCTGGTGTACTGATCATCTAACACGTATCTGCATTTAAACCATTTAGTGATATCAGATGCTTTTATTTTCTATCTTCTAGCTTGATGCCAGTCATTCATAACTGGAGGGAAACTCATACCTGGTCATGCCAAAGTCAGACACTTTCACCACCAGAGAGTCGTTTACCAGACAGTTTCTGGCTGCCTTTAGAAAGCCAAGAAGAACAGAAGAGGATGGAATCAAAATATGTGACTAAAAGTACTCAGCAGCTCAGTTTCCTTAGTGTTGGGTTAAACAGTTTCCCAACGATGAGCCAAACTTGAAGTTACCAAGTCTCTGTGGATGAAGCCGTTGGCTTCCAGGTGCGCCATGCCCTCGCAGACATCCAGACAGATACTCAGCAAGCACCCCTGGTTAAAGCTGCCCCGCCGCTGCCTGAGGTAGTTCAACAGGCAGCCCTGCTCCATGAACTCTGTGACAATGTAGATTGGCCGCTGCTTGGTGCACACCCCGTACAACTGCACCAGTTTGGGGTGGGACAGTTTCCTGTAGAGGGAAGGTGGTTTTGTAAAATGGAAATGACATTTTCCAACCAGCAATTTCAAACAATTTGCAGGTCAAAGACTCTCAAATTGTGAAGATCCAGTTACAGATTTCAGTTCCTCATTTGTCATATTTGATTGCAAACATATCTTTTCTCTACTTGTTCTGAGACAATCACCACCCAACCTTCTACCGGACAGAGAAAAGATAAGGAAAGCTCCTTTTGACTGCTCCCTATTTCACAAGCGGTCACCACAGCAGGTAGCTCCACATGTTTGGTGTGGCAGAGTTTCACACAGTGAAAGGATTTGTGTCTTCTCCCAGGAACAAAGCTGGAATCGTTCACTTATGAGGTGAATGTGTAAACGACTTTACTATGGAGTCACATAGATAAGGAGTAGGTGACATATTGCTGTAGCACTGTTTAGCCTCCACCAGGTGGTAGCACAGGTGGAGGATGACCTCATCTGTGCAGTTTATGAATAGACCTGCAAACATTGCTCAATTCATTCTCTCTTTTTCTCACCATTTCTTCATCCAGTTTAACTTTGGCCTTTTCCTCACTTACATCATGACCTTGGCCTCCTCAATGAAGTCCTCCTCGTACATGGCTCGCTCTTTTAACGCCTTGATGGCCACTTTGTGTTGAGCTCTCCACTTGCCGAGCCTCACTACTCCAAACTGACCGCAGCCCAGCTCCTTCATGAAGGTTAGTTCATTGGGGTCGATCTCCCATTTTTCTGAAGGGAAAAAATGTCAAACGTTACAAGAGCACAACATCACTCCTACAAAAACATTGCTAATGATATTTGTCGCTCTTCAGTGAAATTGAGTCTGTAATCAAGCTAGCATCAATCAGGCAATGGTTAATTTTTAATGTTGGTTCATAAAATATTTTGAAAATGAATATCTAACTTACTAGATCGGACTTGGTGTGCATGAATTAATCGAACTTATCATTTACGACATTATTTTGATAGCTAAGATAACGTGTGATTTGTGTACGTATGCAGTCATTCTGGAATTAGCAAGAATAACCATAGTTTTCCTCCAAATAGCCAAATTCCCATTTTACCAGACTAGATAAATGTTTTTCTTTAGCTGATGTTAGCTTATCTTTCCAAACAAATTGCTCGTAACCCAACAAAAGCTAAACTTAGAGCAATTTGTTGTATTGTTGCTATTAAAAAAACTATTCAAAGCCACATTGTGTGTTTTTTATTCCTTATGAGTAATTTGGAGTCTGTTTTGCGCTAGGAGCCAGCCATTGTTATTGTTGGTGATTAGGGGACTCTGTTTTCAGCTGTTGTTAAATAATGTTGTGCATGTCACTTCGAGAGTTAGTCATTCATATTTATTTTTTATTTATAATTGGCAATAAAAAGCATTTTGACACATGATTAGCGTAAAAAATAAAGAGCATTATTTAGTAACACAGTTCATCATAAAGACTCACCATAGCTGAAGCCAGCAGTGGATGGAGCTGATTTGTCTTGTTTTCCAACAGGATATCTCAACCTGGCTACAAGACCTGAGAGAAACGTGTAGAGAGATATAAATGTAAACTTTACTCATGGTGGCAGCAGTCGACACAAATAAGCACAAATTCACAAATTCAGTACTAGAAATTGTTCTTTTCGGGAAACCTTGCAAACTAGCTCGAACTTTCTGCCATTTGGCAGATGTTTCACTTCTTTTGACCTATGACTGGAAAAAGCAAGCATGACGGCAGACCTTGTGTTACTTATGGATATTTCACAGATGTGTACATTGAGTATGTGCAATGCAAATACATGTAAAGGGCCCTTTTCCATTGTTTTTCTTTTTACAGTATATCCATTGCTGTATATGTCAGTTCAAGTTCAGGCTAGAAAACTCAAACTTGTTCTACTGTGGTGGAAAGGACCCAGGAGTGAAGTACATTAACTAATATTGAAGGGAATCAACTTTCCAATTAGTTTTGAACCTATTTTAATGTAACTGACTTCAGTTTTATTAACATAGTGCCAAATCACAACAGCAGTCACCTCAAGGCACTTTATCTTGTAGGGTGAAGACCATGCAATATCCCACTACTTTACACACTACTTACAGTAGTGAGGTAAAACTGTTCATATTAAAGGCTAAGTCTAAGTACTTTCTGTAATATTCATTATTTTCTTTAAACCTGAACATGGTTAACACAAAGACCTCAAAGAACCTTTTTTTTTTAAACTGTACACAATTTAACCCCGATTAATGATGAGCCTTTGTCACTACAGTGTTACAAGTACATGATACCTGCAGTGAAATTGTATCCCTACTGGTACAGTACCCTAGACTGGATAAGTGGAAGATGACGAATGGATGGATGGACCCAAATTTAAATAAGTTGTGGAAGAATAATTCTCAATTTCAGTCAGGTCTAATGTAGTCAAAAAATTATTTCCTTCTGCATTAATACCTTTTGTTTGTGGGGATAGGTTAATTGGAAACTCTAAATTGCCCATAGGTGTGAATGCAGGAGTGAATGCGAGTGTGAATGATTGTCTATGTATTAGCCCTGCGACAGACTGGCGACCTGTCCAGGGTGTACCCTGCCTCTCGCCCTAAGACAGCTGGGATAGGCTCCAGCGCAAGCAAGAAAACACAACAGCATGCAGTGACAACAGATATGACACTTATTAAATCAGAAACAGCGTTAAAGGGTGGAGCTGGGATGGAGCAGTGTTGGGCAAATTACTTTGAAAAAGTAATTTACAGTTTTTTTTTTTCTAAAATCAGACTAACAGCATAGAACAGAGTAGAAAAAAAGTTACATTTTTTACTGTAACAATCACAAACATGTGTAATGAATTATTTTCATCACTTGAAATACAAATATAAATTGTAAATTTTAAAAACCTATGCACAAGTTTTGCAAAAGATAACATTTTATGCAGCTATTTACGTAAAAATGCAGCAAAGGCGTTTTTTTATAACCATTTCAAACTACTTACAGAACAATCAGGTTTTCTCCATCAAATAAGATGCCACACAAATTATTTGTGCCACTCCAAAAAATAATTTCTGTACATTAGAAGATAAAGGAGAACATCACAGGCCTGACACCTGCAGGCCTGACAGCAGCAGGTGTATCACGCCTCCTGTTTTCCACCTGGAGACAGCGTTTACACTGCAGTCTGCCTTTGGTGGCTTTTTGGCAGCAACTGTGACATTCAGCAGTCGCCTCATTGTTCTGACACACAAAACAAAACTATCGACTACACTACACACTAACTACACAAGACTACACACTAACTACACAAGACTACACACTAACTATAGACTCCAAACACGCTAAACGTCACAAATCTCTCACATCTCAAAACTCGCTCTCTCTCTGGGGTGTTTTTTCTTTTTTTAGGTCGCCAG
>VOQK01033501.1:3286-20583 GCA_015052645.1 Benitochromis conjunctus
TGTATCCTGTACTACTGGAAACAATATATCCAGCTGTGTGCAGTGATGATAGCCATCATGGTAGCCCACTGAATGTCTCTTTAAACATATTTTATTCAGTAATTCAGTAAATTAAAAACTCACAGTTTTGCACATTGATGATATATTTGCATATTGAGCAGTTACAGTTATTTGCCTATTTCACACTAGCCCTGCAGCACACACTTACCCCTCACTGGTCGCAGCAGATTGCTGCCCCTCCCTAAGCCCGGCTTCAGCTGGAGGTTTCTTCCTGTTGAAAAGAAGTTTTTCCTTTCCACTGTTGCCAAGTGCTTGCTCAGATGGGGTTGTCTGATTTCTGGGGCTTTTTCTGTATTATAGTAGGGTCTTTACTTTACAATATAAAGCATCTTGTTAATGTGATTTGGTGCCATATAAATAAAACCGAATTGAATTGAATTTTTTTTTTTTATTAGAGGTAGGATTGACACCAAGGACTGTATTTAATAGATGGACATTACCCAATGTTTAGCAAAGTTGTTAAGCCTTGAGCTGAGCATTATCATCTTTTACTTAGTCTGTTTAAAAAGAGATGTCTTCTTTTTCTTTTGATTTTTTTAAAAAGCGTAAACGGTTAAAATTCCAATATATTGAATGGCAATTACACATTCCACTATAAAACTAAAAATTAAACATTTTATTTATATACTGTAAACAACATGACACTGTCAGCTTCTACTACTTTTAGGGTCCAACGTGGGGTTGTGGATTGCACTTCTCCAAACTGTGTCTTTCTGCAGTTTCTCCAATATAATGCTTTGCAGCCTTCCCGTGCTATAAACCCAGCATGCTTTGTGTTGTGTACTAGCAGTTTCCTGCTGCTGCCCTTCTTAGATAGACCATTTGATTTTATAGTTTGAGCTCAATATTATCGCAAACCACATAATTAAAAACATGCTGTAATGATTAAAGATCTGAAAAAAAAGTGTTTTCCACATCTTTATTGTTACCCCTATGGGCAAATACAGCTGTTTAACATCAGTATAACACCCACAAGAGCTTATTTTGAGCTGTTTAACGAAACCATTTAATGCTAATGCACCGCTTTGTTATTTTGTCATTATCCTGCAATGATAAGCAGGTGTGAGCGGGAATGGGAGGGGTGTGACAAGCAGGAGGCAGTGAGTGGTCTGAAAGGTCAGGGTCACTGTTGGTTTGGCTGTGATGTGGTTTGCCAGGAGAGAGCTGGATCGTTGATGTAGTTTGGCGGAGTGGCAGCTGGTCCTTGCCACACAGCACCGATTCCTGTAAAAAGCCGCCTCTGATTTACAGCCCACCCACACGGCAGCGCAGTTTAGAAGGGCCCATTCCAAGGAAAATACTGTGCTTTCCCCACCAGCCTTTATCATTTTCCTCCCAGGAGTTTAATTTTATGCAGTTATTTGCTGCGGTTTACACTTAAGTGGCATTGCCTTTTTTTTTCTTCTGTCTCTTCCTTCTCCTTTCCGCCGGGTGCAGGTGTGTGCTCATTCGACCGTGGAGATGTTGGCTTGTCTACAAAGGCACCGACATAAAAATGGATCAGGAAATTCTGGTTTCACTTTATACCGTGTCCCTCCCCTCGCATAGCAGTAGGTGCCACAAATCGAGCTCCTGACCCTCCCACAGCTCCAGGGGAAAAAAAAAAAAAAGATTCCCACATTGTTGTTGTTGCCTGCGAGCCGCTCAGTAGAGCAGTGTATTCCAGCAGTCATTGTCTTTGTTTGCTTCTCATTTCATTCATCTGTGAAGAGTTTAAATGTCTGTCTGATCACAGGTGAGCTTGTAGTGGTAGTACATGCAAATCCCTACTTTAGAAAGATATAAAATAAATGTGGAGAATGTACAGTGCATCACGCATCAGGCAATTCTGATAGGAATTCCACCATAAAGATGACATGTGACAGCAACACTGGCAGGTATCCAAGTTTGAAAGAGTTAGAGTGAAAGAAAAGTCAGTAAAAATAAATTAACAACAGCAGCAAATGCAAAGCATTTCAGTATTCTAATAGATGCCGCATTAGCAGAATTAGTGTGTAAATAAACTATAATGCCCTCAGACAGGATTTATCTAAGCATGTAGTAATTACATGAAAATTAATTTTAGTTTGCTTTAATTAAAAATAGTGCTCGGAGCACTAATTAAAAACAAACAAAACTTTTTAAAAAAGACAAGAGATATTATGTCTTACAATCATCTTCTCTTGGCTGCTCGCTTTCTCCTTTCTCCAGCATCCTTTTTTGTCACACGAACCCTCTGCATGTCTTCCTTCGCTACATCCTAGAACCTCCTCTTTGGTCGTCCTCTTTTCCTCCTACCTTGCAGCATCCATCCAGTATTTCCACTGTCCTTCCTCTGCACACATCTAATTTAGTCTCTTAACTGCTTTACCTGAGGTATATCTCTGATGTACTCATTTCTAATCCTCTACATTCTGATCACTCCCAACGAAAATCTCAACATCTGTAGCTCGGCCGCCCGTCTTGTGGAAAGTGCCACTGTCTGCAAACCACACATCGTAGCAGGTCTTGTAAACCCTTGCTTTCACTCGTTCTGCTTTGCTTCTGTCACAAATCACCCCTCACACTTGTCTCCACCCCCTCCACCTTGCCTGCACTCTGTTCTTCACCTGTCTTGTGCACTTGCCCGTTACTTTGCTTGACCCCGGGTGTTTCAAATTGTTTGTGGGGTGGCTGTAGTTCATGAGGTAGAGAACATTTACTCCTTGAAGTGTTGTTGGTTCCCAGTTGCTCCAGTATAAAAGCTCAGAGGGGCACAGAGCTGATCCCTGGTCTAATTTCCACCTCTTAGAAAACTACCTAAAATTAAATTAAATAAGAAATGTCCAGAATGTCAGGTGGCATCTTTGCATCTCTGTTTCTCCAAAGACCAGGATGTCTACGTGACATAAAAAGTTGTTTTCTATAAGACAAAAACAAAACTATAACAGCTCCGGTAATTTGGTAATATTATGTGTGTGAAGTGACATTAACTCTAAACCATGATGGAAACCAAACTAAACCTTTGGACCACATGTCATGGACCACAGAGTATGTCTTACAGTGGATACATCCGTGAATCCAGACCTTGCCTGTGTCTTGTATGTCTGCATTTTATTTCAAAAAACACATTCTAGTTTTAAATACACTACAACTACAAAGTGCAAAATTGTAAATACCAAAGCATCTGCTAGATCCCTTTAGTTTTTTTTTTTATTTGTTGATGAACCTGCACTGCTGTAGCCTGTCACTGTCAGCCAACAGTTTGGCTCTGCCCACAAAACACTCAATTTAAAACATTTAGAAGACAGCTCCAGTTGAGTCCAGTACAGACAAGGCTCTCAAGTCTGCGTTCATGTCGCATGAGGTCACTCTCTTTTGTGTCATTGCGCACAAACCATCACAGAGACTCACAGAGACCTTACACCCTCAGGGCCAGGGGAAGGAGACCCCACAGAGGAAGTGTAAAGGTCTGATGTGGGGCTGCTGAGTGACTCTGGAAAGATATCAGATCAGGTTGCCGGGGGCAGCTAGCTCTGTATTAGAAAGATGAGTTGATCCGTCTCGGTGAATGGGCCTCGCATCCGTCAGTTTGTGTCGCAGATTCCCGGAGATGTCTGTAGGCGCTAACCGCAGAATGCCACAGTGGAAACTTAAATTCCTTTGTGTCTCAGAGGTATGCCATTCATGACTTTTTGACTTGAAAATAGATACTGGTTCCAGTTACACGTGACATCAGAAATCGCTTTTCTGGGCTCATGTCCTTTATAATGAACCGGGTTGTTAGGACAGCAAAATAATACACACTGAAACAAAGATTAATGATGCCTAACTTAACAGTTTTCTATACGTTTGATAAATTTGAACTTCTCCTTCTGAAGCTTTGGCTTCAATACCAATGGACTGAAATACCAATTTCTTTAATGACTGATCTGCTGATTATTTGTAATTCATTAGCTAAAGTAGAAAACTAATGTGAAGGATGGATCTCTAACAACAGTGCAGAGGGAAATGTCTTGATGGGGCCCAGAAGAAGAGACTCAGGAGTGAAGAAAGTGACCCCATAAATATTCCAGCAGGAAATGACTTAAGGAGCTTCCTGGAACTGACCCCAGATGGGTTAACTCATTTCCCAGAGGCTGAGAAAGCAGCAAAGTTAGGGACATAGGTTCTCTTTTCTAAAGAGAGGATGCTGAGAATTCCAAATCTCTGTTTACAAGGAATCCTGGCCAGTGATAGTAAGAACGTAAGCTTAAATACAGTCTCTGTTTTTCTGTGATTGAATTAAAAGGACTTCTCCATTGGTGCCAGGGATCTGCAGAAGTACAGCAATGTTTTGCCTGCGGGCCTGCAGACCTTCCAGGTCAGGAGGAGGCGGAAAGTGCAAGGCATGGAGAGGGAGATGAACTGCCTCTGGGGTTTTATGCACCTTACCCTCCTGACCAAAGTCTGTCTCACTCCGGGCCAGTAGTGGAGTGACTGGCCCCTAAATCACAGGCAGTAAATCAGCTTTCTTCGTAAGATAAGCGGGTACCAGAATACACCAGCAGACCTGCCACACCATTCAGCAGAGGTACCAATTTAAAAGCTTTCCTATTATATGACAGCGTAGCTGTGATGACAGGCCGTGCTCTCCTTACCTTCCATCCCACAGAGTTCGAAGACAGCAGAGGAGTGCTAAAAAGCCTTTAAAGTACTGCACGCTAATGTCGCTGCTGCGGTGGACAGAGCTTTTTTGACTGAGGATCAACACACTCGACATGCACTTCTGTAATTATCCACCAAATATGTTTTAATGAGGAATGATGTCTACATAAATGTCATTTGTGCAAAGCCACCAGAGGAGTTCATCCATCGGACTTGGGGCTGAGCAGCAGCCACCACTTAACTGCACTTTGTTAGTGTCTCTGTGTACTGTACACATACTGTTACCACGTCGGACAAGTGACTTATGTGTATATACACTACAGAAGACTTTTATGAGTGTATATATGGATGTGTTGAGTGCGTGGTGCTGTTGGAACAAGCAGATGTTAGGCTATGATTCGGATGTCTGCTTCCATTATTTAAGACTCCTGTCGCTGTAGAGGAGCACTGTTTGTCATGTATTTTGCCTGACTCTTGAAAGATCTTGAATTGGGCATTTGGTTCATTCAAGATTCTGTGCAACTGCGTAGCTGAGCACACGTTCACTTTGCTACGAGATGTTCCTCTGATTGAGCACAGGTTTTTTTAGGGCAAGTTTCTAAAGAAACGATTTGGCAGGATGTCAGATTGTGGTTGAATGTGGCACATTAGTCAGGTTAGCCAAGCCTGTTTAGCCTGGATCCGCTTTATGGCAAATGCAAATGAGAAGCCAGAGGGGAGCATAAATTACAGAGAATGGAGCAAAAGCGTAACTTCTAGGTACGGTTCCAAGCCAAGAAGAACTAAACCAAAACACTACTGATGCCAGCGCAGGGAGTCATAGACGTGTTTTAAACAACTTCAAAGGGGGAAAAAATGCCATTAGGACAAAGTAAGGGGTAAGAACGATGGAGTCGCTTCAGTGACCAAAGCTGAAGGTCGCTCAGACTAGTAGGAAAAGACAGGGTGGAAAAGTTAAAAAGCACACTTGTTCCGTCCTCATCACCACTACTGAGGAACCCAAAGGCCTACTGACCTCCAACCAGTTTAGTAAAAGCTGTAATTCCCATTCTTCACTCACCTCCTATCACTCTTTGTGTGTTTATACCGCTCTGCATTTATTCATTAGTAATCCATGTTTTTAAGCCATGCCTGTCTTTTCTCTTGTGTCTCTTGCCTCACCCTCATCTGGGAGTTAAAAGGGAGTTTTTCCTTCCCGCTGTTGCCAAGTGCTTGCTCACAGGGGGCCGTCTGATTGTTGGGGTTTTCTCTGTGTTATTATATTATTGTTACCTTAATATAAATATATAATTAATATAAAGCTCCTTGAGGTGACTGTTGTTTGAACATGCGCTATATAAATACAGCTGTATTGAAATGAATGAAATCTCTGCGTATTGGGAAGCTTTCACTATGAATGTGTATTTTAACTCCATGATGGTGATACACTTTTGCTGTTGTTTTTTCTTTAGCTTATTTAAAGTCTTCCCATTTCCACAATTCCAATTGGTTTTATTCATTCCTGCCAGAGTGGGTTTACATGATTTACACTTGGTGTAGCCCCTCAGTTTATCCACTGCTTTTTTAACTGCCTTTGCATAACTTTAAGCCAGCTGTCTTCTGATTGACTGTCCTTGCGATTTGAAAAGCAAGTTTGTTGGGCTTCTGTTTATCCTCACAGCTACATTAGGGATATCCCCTAATTACTTCAAACTAAACCAAGAGTAGAAAACTTGTGTGAAGCAGCGTGTTTAGAGAAATCTGAAACATGAGCTTTTGGATCACAGGGATTGCACGCACATTCTCTGACTTTATTCTTTGCAGCTTTGCTTATGTTTAATGTAAAAATCCTACACTATAGATATTTAAAAATCCAAAACAAATAATGTAATAGAGCCACTTCAACATACAAATAGGATGTTGAGCTTGTATAATGGATCGACTAGCTAACTTTCTTTCAAAATTCCACACGTATATGTATACGTGCCTTGATTTTAAAGAGAAAAACTGTTGTCGAAGAGTGACTACAATTTCCAGACATAAGAACAAGGATCATGCTTTGTTGTCCATTTTATGCAGGAAATCATCCCGTAAAAAAACACTTTTATATATCGAACCCTCAGGTTTTGAATGCCATCACACTCCTTTCTACAGAGTGGATTTGGTAGAGCACTTGCACAGGCTCTGCCTTGCTGAGAGAGAAAAAGAGAGAGTGGCGTTCCAAAGGGCAGCGGTGTTTACCTGCCCACTTGAGTGGATTCCTCAGCTGGCTGGCTCAGACGCTGAGGTGCAGGCTGCGGTGCCTTCGTGTCTGCTGTCTACACTGGAAACATTCTTAGCCTGATATCACTGCCACACGCTCAACAAAGATGTTGAAAGGCCATATTGAAGCAGGATTGCAGGGAGGGACGGAGGGTTGGAGGAGATAGATGGTTCGTAAAATTCACTGCAGTCAGCGGGGCCGGAAGCCTCTTGAAGTGTCCTGCTTGCAGAGCCAGAGCAGGTGTGAGCTTCTGTATATGTTTGTGCGGACGTGCCGTGTGTGGCCGCGCAGGCATTTGCGTGGGTGCGTATGTGCGCCCATGTGCTGAAGTGAGTGCATCTGTGTTTGAGTAATAAATAGAGTGTGTGTTCCGGCCTGGACATCTTAAATGCACGCATGCTGTACATGCTGTGTTTGGAGGTCGTGTTGGTGCCTCAAACAATGCGCAACCTACCGCCCGCTAGTTAACATTGCGCTCTCCTGGTTAATCACACAGTAATAGGTGTTGGATATATATTTGTGTGTTTGTGCGTGTACGTGTGTGTGTGATAGGGAGATGGAGCGACTTCAAAGCGGCGGGGCAGCATTCTCTCAGCCCAGCCTGTTTACACTGCTCAGTGGAGTCTGCATTCCTCTGTCTCATTTTTCCATGGCATTCCACGGAGAGCTCAGCACTCCTGGCTGTGTGCCATGCAGATTTACCCCACCCCTCCTCCCCTTGCCCCTACACATACTGTATAGAGCGTGCATAGTTCTCCACACACAACTGTACACTTGATTTGGCCATTAAAACAAGACGGGACCCAGCTGGAACTGAAGCACCCAGAAGCAGCAGCAGGGGCTAGGTTTTGGGAAAAGGATTGGAGGGGGAAAAAAAAGGAAGGACAAAAAAACAAAACAAAAAATGAAGGTCTGACACGAAGCACAGGAGGGCAGGAGATTCAGCCGCACAAAAAAACTCCCTCCCCTCACTTGTTCCTGCTCCCCCGACGGACTCAGGTGGATATGCAGCCCGAGCCTCCCCGATGTTCGACCGAAACATCTGCGTTGGTTTGTCTTGAAAAGCTCTCAGCGCATTCCCTGACCATAAATCAAGTGGCTTCAACGCCTGCCTTGCAGCCAAAAGTGAAATATAGCAGTAAAAAAGAAAACAATTATGCTGCCAATTACAAGGTGTGTTGCAACCAGTCTGCAGGCCACATCAGAGAGCTTCTGTGCTGATGTTTTTGTGACTATTTACTGGCAAGGTTGCTAAGGATGAAGCCATCTTGCCCACGCAATATGTTTACATAAACATTTGCAATGAGTAAAAATAACACAAAAACTCCCTCTGGTTAGTGTTTACCCACTCTTAAAGCCTTTATGACGGCATTTCTCCGACACTGGCCACAGGTGGTTATGGGATCCCCTGTGGGGTGGGCTGAAGGGTTGGTGGCAGACGTTGACATCTGCAGAGAAATATGTCACTGTTTTTCTTTTTTCCTTTCCACTAGATCAAATTAGAGATCTTCCATGACAGTGTAGTAGGTAATAACAGCTGCACAGCAAAAATGTCCATCTGAAAAAGTGCTTTGATCTAGTTCGGAACCTCCAGCTATTTAAAAAATTTGCGGGAGACCATGGGGAGACCACTCGAAGAAGTTGTTTTCTAGTTGAGTAATCTGCCTGCCTTGCCTTTGTTTTACAGCAGATATATTCTTTCCAGGAAAACAAGATTTAAGGCTGAACAAGCAGCTATGTGAGGCTCTGTGGTGTGCAGCAAGTGAAGATACACAGGAGCACATGCTAAAAGAATTATCTGTAGAGTCAGTGGGTTAAGTCATTTTTTGGTTGTCGTTTTGTTCAGAGCAGCTGGGAGGATGGGGATGGGTATTTCCGGAAAATGATTTACGGTACAAAGCCAAACCTGGTGCTTAAACATGTCTCTGCAATTGTTTTAGTTCATTCCTCCTCTTTGCGTTGGTTGAACATACCTGCTGTCAAGTCATAAGCTAAGCATAAATAAAAATCATCATCATCACACAGATGGTATATATATATATATATGTACACACACACACACACACACACACACACACACACACACACACACATATATATATATCTATAGCACAAAAACTAGTGCTTTATCATAGATCATTTGACTATTAAACTATTGCTGTAGTGTTCAACGATGCACTAGAGTTAAAACAGGATAGATACATCCTTGCAAATTGGAAACACAGTGTTCCCCCAGTAATTGCGTTGAACTTTATAGCTGTCGGAGACTGTGAATGACCACGGCAGACCCGATGCTGAATCTTTTCAACATTTTATTAAAACACACGGTTGCTGACACACACATTTGGCTGCGTCTCTCCCGCTGCCAGCCACACATCTCTACAATAACAATGACATGATAGGACCCCGTTCAGTCTTTTAACCCGGCGAGGCGTGATTGCGGATGCCCTGCAGATGCGGATCCTACCCTGCAGCGGCACCGCCCACCACGCCCCACCACAGAGACCAATTGCAAGTAGTTGTAGCAACCAATTGGTCACCAAGAGATTGAGCGCGCAACACTGTGACCAGTTTTGTTTGCTATGTGGTCACACAGCGGGAGGTAAGCTGTCTCTGAACAATTGTGGCCCAACTCAGACTGACTGCAATCACTCTCAGACAGATTGGGAAAGGTTTGCAACTAACCGCCATCTAATTTATAAATGCAGGCAGATTGACAACATGTTGCCATCAATCTGAGTCATTCTGTTTTGATAAGCGCAACTCATCTGTGACATGTTTCACTGCATCATCAAATCTATGAGGTTCTGGATGGACTCTGAATGTAAGTAGTTAGTAAATTTGTCATCAGGAAAGTCTTTACTGAAGTCATTATAGGCGCAGAAGCAGGGCTTTTCACACAGACTTCTATATAATGATGCTTCTTTTAAAAAACTAGTGGTATTGCTGACCATTGGAAAAGTGGCACTACATTTCAGCTTCATTTTAAATGTCTTGAAAGCTAGAGCAACAAGAGAGAAGAAAGATATCTCCCTCTCATCTGCTATAATAAAGTTTGACCCCTCTTTAAGAACAGCATATTGCTACAAAAGACACATGTTGGTGGGTGGGTTCATGGATGCGGGGGGTGAGCATGGGATTGTGTTTCCAAATAAAAGAGTGGCGTTAACCATCACCCCCTCAGCCTACTGTATTTTATTTTATGTGCAAGTGTATAAAGAGGGCACCTGTCTCTCGTTAAAGAGATCCATAGTTAAACTCTGCGATGGTGCTCCTGACCGTCTGACTGTGGAGAACGATTCAGCTTCGTGCATCGGTTCTATTTTGAAACCACACCCTCTGCCAGCCTGTTTTAACTGATCTTCAGTCAGACCTTTATCTTTCCTTTAGGCCCTGCAGTGAGCCAAAGCTTCTTGCCTAGTTCGGATGAAATGCTTAAATAAGCTTTTTAAACAAATTTTACTAAACAATGAAATGAATGCTATACATTAAATGTTACTATAGCCACATAAATAAAAGTAATAATAAATAATAATTATGCTCCCTAAAGTGAATAAAAATTGATTTTAATAGGGCAAATAACAAAAGCTTACATTCTGCAGTTGTTTTTGCTGCACTACAACTTTCTTAAAGTATGTTTAAAAAGAATAAAGAAAATAAAATACATACATAGAAAACACAATACTACAGTATTCCCTTAAAAGTAAATACTGCCCAGGGAGTGAGCTGCCTTGGTGGAGATTTTCTCATAATGCTGCACAGACGTCAGGTGACGAGATGTTTTCTAGACTTTCTCTATACAGCCATCCTCCAGTTAATTCAATATTACTTTAAGACCGTGGAAGTTTTTTACTTACAAACTCCTGAAATGGAAGTAGTGTTGCAACAGATAAATTATTAATAAAGACTGAAGTAACACTTTTTGCACACTTTGAAATTGCATGTTTTTAGTGCCATTGAGTGTTCAGATTCTAATGCTAACAAGCAGGCTCAGGCAAATCGCTAATATTACACACTAAGGTAATAAATGGCCTTTCTAATGTAAAACTTATTCAATTATGTAAAATATGTCTTTTTCTTCACTTCCATCCTGTCACATTTCCACCAAATTCTCTTTTTCTTAAATCTTTTTTTTTGTTGGCGTTTTTCCGCTTTATTTGATAGACACAGTGAAGTAAAGACAGGAAAGCAGGGGCAGGGAGAGAGAGGAGAAGACACGCGCCAAAGGGCCGCAGGTTGGAGACAAACCCGGGCCGACCACGCTCAGCTGTATGGCATGTGGCCGCCCGCTCAACGCACTGAGCTGAACCGGTGTTCGCCAATTCCCTCGTTGTCAACCTCCTTTATGTCTATCTATTCTGCCTAAATATTACTGACACTATCCAATATGATCAATAAACGATTTCTTTCTGTTACGGGAAAAACAAACCACATGTTGTTGCCTTTTGGCTACTCTTAACCTTATTTGGACACGATTATGGCGTGGATCCTTTGCCTCACATTCCTTTTTGCCTGATTCCTCTCTTTCTGCCATAATGTGGAGCTTCCCATCCTCACTCCCCCGAGCTAATTGATTTCCAGATAGCTGACCTTAAGCTCCCAAATGTGAGTGACTGACACTTGGAGGCGTGTGGGTTTTCTCTCTGACTGATGTCGTGGAACCTGAGAGAGCTTGAGAGTTGTCCTGAAGGCTGGGGACGTGCCAGAGGAAGCCTGGAGGCTGAGTAGATGCGGCCGCTGTGTCTACAGGGAAGAAGGATCGCTGCAACACTAACAAACTGCTGGGTTGTCGAGCCTCTGATTTGTTATGACAGGGAAGTGCTGTGTTTATGTTTAACTCAGAGCTTTGAAATGTAAAGCGCAGCTTTGGCCTCAGGCTGATGGAGTGACCCGAGTTGTTGGTGGTGTGTATGTTAATGTGTGTGTGTCAGTGCGTACGCTAGCAAACACAAACTTATTTGGTGTGGACCACATTCCCTCTTTAACCTAATTTGGTGGCAGGCCCAGTGTGTCTGATACACTTTGCCAGTTGAGTTGAGTTGCCTCAGTGCCTTATCACCAGACGCAGAGAGCAAGGGAGAGGTCATTTAGCTGTGATTTACTAGAGCTGATCCAAGAATGATAACAGCTAAAAGGTAACAGCGAGTGGTGTCTATCAGTCAGTTGGAGCGTGCTTACGTTTTAGCTGGTCAGAAGCAGCGAAGGGCAACTTTGGGAGACAGACATTCTCTCTACTTTTAAGATGAGGCTTAAAGCTTTCCTTTTTGATTTAGTTAGGGCTGGATCAGGTAACCCTGAACTTAGTTATGCAGCTTCTGGGAGCTTCCCGTGATACACTGTGTGTCCCCTCGTCCCTAACTGGTTGCAGCGGATGGGTGCCCCTCCCTGAGCCTGGTTCTGTCTGAAGTTTCTTCCTGTTAAAAGGAAGGTTTCCTGTTTTGTTCCTTCCCACTGTTGCCAAGTTGCTCATAGCGGGTCATCTGATTGTTGGGTCTCTACCTTACAATATAAAGCACCTTGAGGTGATTTGCTATATAAATAAAAGTGAATTGCATTGAAAATATACAGGTAAGCAGTTCCATAGGGTGTGTTCTTGTAGCTGTAACACTATTGGTAATATGAGGGGTGCTTTCACGCTATGCACTGTACTTGAATACATTTGAGCCCTGCACAGTCCTGCACATGTGGTACCTTACCCAGGAAGTATGCAAATTTTAGAATTCTCACTGCTAGCGTCTTTAGAAATCCACAGCATACCACTCACCACTCATGTGTCCACCTTATCTGCACACGCAAACCACAAACAGCAGTTGTGTGTGTGGTTAGATTAGCATTATGTAAATGTGGATAAGGCAGAGCTCTGGCATAGAGGATTTCCAAAAGGTTTGATGAAAAAAAATGTGCTGCCTTTGTGCACAGGTAGGGCTGTACCCAGCCAAGGTCCTTGATGTGCAAAGTTCATCCCGGTTGAACTTTTATGCTCCCTGTTATCTAACAGAAACAAGGAAAGCAGCTAGTGAGCAGGGAAAAGTAAAAATGTGAACGTAAAAAAAAAAGTGACGTGCCCCACACGAACACTCTGATCTGTGGAAATATGATTTATAACAGTTACTCGTTCTGCTGACATTTCACCAGTCCCAACTGTAAACTCACTCATCAGTGTCCTTTCTTTAAGACCATTTCTTCTTCCCTCTTCAGGTTCTTTCTTCTCTGTCTAATCCCTTTTATAGAATAGAAAGAGACAGCCTGACGCGCCTGGAGTTGGGGGGGGTATTCGTACTTAAAGAAAGCGCCCGGGCAAATTTGGGGCTGGTGGTAATTATTTGGGCCTCATTACGGGATCGTGTTTCCCCAAGTCATTCTCTGTGGTAACCGTTACTGGATATGGGTCTGACACTGTCAATAAAGCGGGAGGAAAGATGACACGTCTTTTGTTTTGACAGGACCAAAGCAGTAATACCCTCTGTTCGTTTGCATTTGCAAAGAGAGACGAGGCGAGGGCCTCAGGGTGTACTTTTCCAGATGCTCCGACAGAGAGAGACCCTCCGCTCTGCTCCCCCCATTAACGAGGGCATTGCTCTCATATCAGCCTTTCATGTAAATCTAATTAGTGTAGATACATGAAGTCTGATTGAGCAGTGTGTTATGCGTTATCTGTGGCACTGACCACAGTGTGTGTGTGTGCGTGCCAGCATGGTTTGATTATTGATACAGGGAAAGGATATGACATTTGAGGAAAGGCTCAGCGCCTAAACTTTCAGCGCCCCCCACGCCTACAGCAATCGCTGAGATGCCGACACACGCTCCTGCACCCAGTGACGAGTTACTCACTCCCCTAAACTGTACCTAAACTGCTGATCAGCAGGCACAAACTTTTGCACACAGAGGTTCACATGCAAGCACATGTTCAGGTGCCTCTAGCAACAATACATAGCTATGCTCTCACTCATTAGCCCATGCTCTCACACACAGATGTAAAGCAAACGTGCTACCTGATGTGCTCCCAAAGGTCAGTGTCTCAGCCCTTCGTGCCAACTCAGGCGCTTTTTTCTTCTAAGGAGGACCTGTGTATATTTCCCTTTTTAAAGTATTTTATATACACTGTTACAGTAATATTTAATATATACCGTTACAGTAGCTCAGGCTTCTGACTGTTCTGAATGCTCATTTTCACAGTTTCATTTTCTGCTATTGTAGAATATCATTAATATAATATATCATTGATATAATGAATTAATATAATAACCTTCTCTTTGCAAAGGGGGGGGAAGCAGAGCAGGAAATTGTCTAAAGCAGAGAGTACTTAAAAGAGCTTGGATGAACAGTACATGCACAGTATAAGAGGGATTATTTTCAAGTGTAAATCAAGCAAAGCTACTTTAGTAGAGTCCAAGAATACAAATATGGAGCTGGAAATTATGGGTTATATTAACGGGTCATCCACAACACCTGTTGCCTGTTGCTTAAACAAACATTTGCCTTCATCTGCTGAGAGCAGCGAGTCTAATTAGACCTGTCGTGCAAACAAGTATTGAGTATCACTTTGAACAGCAGTTTAGAACATGGTTAACTTTAGAAACAAAAAGCTGCGGTCACAGTTTGAAAAAAAATGGATCACATGCTGACTTTTTTCTCACCCTATCAGCTGGCATTGAAAATGTATTCGCCCACTGGGTGTGTGCGTACCTGCATGTTTGCATGTGGCAGAGTTGATTGAATTCTTCCTTGATATTCTCTAACTTGGCAGGCTTTCCAGGCCCTGAGGCAGAGTTCAATTGATTAAACCTTTTGCCTTCCTCACTCCCAGTCTCGAGTCATACAACAGAAAAATCACTTACTGGTGTGTTTATTTCGCCTCCTACTAAACCAGCATGTAGTTTGATTGGCCAGTTTTTCAGAAGCCCTGTGACCTGCACAGCTGTTAATTGACCGATAGCTTGATAAGAGGTGCAAGCCTTTTCTGTTTCCCCCTTTTAGCGCACACTGACATAACTGCATAGGCCCGGTTCCCTGCTGGCAACAGATGAACTACAAAGCTCTCTTGCTGATTATTGGCAGATGAAAAAAGAAGATCCGCAGGGCTAAGTGAGGGGGAAAAAATATTATTGACTTCTCACTGTAGCTACTATTTATTTTCCCCTTTTTCTTTCCATGTATTTGTTTTTGAGGCTGTTAAATTCATGCCTGGGAATATTTTGGGGGTAGTCTTTGATTGAGCTGGAAAGGAATGCCTTTAATCGTGGCTACAAAGGAACCGAGGGACATGTCCTCGTCAGTTTTGCAACAGATCTAGACAGATGAGGAGGAGGAGGAGGAATGGAGGAGTGAGCATTGTTAACAGTCTGTGGGGAACTGTTTGCGTGCCCTGTGGTTTCTAGTGCCTGTGAAATAGAGACTCAGTGATTTGGTTTCCCAGGCCCCTTTTTCTCAGGGCCATACAAAAACCAAATGAAGACGTTTCAGTCTGTCTTGGTTGCTGTTTATAGTCCAACAGCGGAGTGTTTCGAAGTGGTAAATGGCACCAATGGTGGCACAGGGAGCGTTCACAGCCATCCGATCATAAGTGGTGTGGGCATATCTAAAATAGAAGATAATGCGTAGTCTTGCCGACTATGCAAAACATAGACACTGTGACCATCGAGGTGGCTGCCCTCAGAGCATCAGAAAGAGGAAACTAAAAGCGGCCACTCCTTATGAGCCTGCTTGGCTCCGCTTTGGGATTATTATCTGCTTTAGTAGCTATGATTGCACACTCCCATGCATCAACATGTTTAATATCATGGCAAGAGCCAGACATGATCATATAAGCCTAAAGATACAAATGACTGTTGTAATTTTACTTTAAAATCAGACTCTGAATGCAGCTCTTCTCGTCATTTCCCAGCAGCTGTTAGCAAAAATGAGCAGAGGTCATGGCATCTGTGAAGTAGTGTCATTAAAGGATTTTTGTTTTTATTTTCTTTCCTTTTCTTTGTTAAGGGCCAAGTTCAACTGTAGGTCTCTAATTTGGGCCTAGTAAATGCAGACTGGTAGAGGCAGCTGGCAGCCCTGCATGCAAGGCTGGCCAAGAGTCCATGCTGTCTTGTTGCCTGCCTTTCTGTTGAACAGTGCCTGCCATTAAGGAAGCATGCAAGGGTCTGAGAATTCACAACAGGTTCTGTTTGTGAGCTCAAGCACACCTGCTATCTTCTAGAAGCTTTTATTTCAGTGCATTTAAAAGTGGATGTTGAGTGCCACCACACAAAAATGTGTACTGTTTTGATTGACACTGAAGTGCAAATGAGTCTTTATATTTGACTAGGAAAATGGAAAGTAGCTGCAGCGAAACATGTGCCTTCAGGGAAATATACTGTAGTATATAAGGCATGAACAGATGAGCTTGATAGTCAATATTTGAACAGCCTTAGTCTTTCTCGTCAGTTCTTTGAGTACTCTTTGGGAATGGCTCTTTTCAATTCAAAATCCCATTCATAGTCTCCATAGGATTTAGGTTATGAGACGTAATATGGAAGCTACAATGTGATGAAACGATGGTGTGTTCTCATAAAGGAACCGTGTGTCTGTATGATATTGGCCTTATTTTAACAAAAAACGCCACCAAACTGTTCCACCCCAATACTAAATTGAAATGTTTAAACCCATGAATATTGAAGTTGCTTAAAGTAGTTCAGTTCTAATTTTATTTATCACAACAACAGTCATCTCAAGGCACTTACTATTATAAGGTAAAGGCCCTACAATAATACAGAGAAAAACCCACCACTCAGACGATTCAGCAAGCACTTGGCGATGGTGGGAAGGAAAAACTCATTTTTAACAGGAGGAACCCTCCAGCAGAACCAAGCTCTTGGAGGGGCAACTATCTGCCAGGCCTGGTTGGGGGTGAGGGGAGGGAGACAGGACAAAAGACACAGTGTGGAAGAGAGCCAAAATAATAATAACTAATGATTGAATGCAAAGTGCAGTATAAACACACAGAGAGTAAAAACAGGCAAATGGAAAAGAAGAAAGTAAGTGCAAAACTACTACACACACACACACACACACACACACACGCACACACACACACACACACACACACACACACACACACGTGTGTGTGTATTTATATCCTCGTGGGGACATCTCATTGACATAATGCTTTTCTTAGCCGCTTACCCTTAACCATCAAAAATGAATGGCTAACCCTGACCCTTACCCTAAACCTAACCATAACCTAATTGTAACCCTGACATTAAAACCACATTTTGTGTCTCAAAAATGGCTTCAAACTAGTGGGGACCGGGGTTTTGGTCCCCACGAGGGCTGTCAGTCCCCACGAGAATAGTAAACTTCCAATTTTTGGTCCCCACGGAGATGTATATACCCGTCCACACACACACACACAAAA
>VOQK01033502.1:0-14723 GCA_015052645.1 Benitochromis conjunctus
ACAAAACTCCTAAACACAAACGGTGGTTTACGACACCAACTGTCTGCCATCTATAATCCAGTTTTGAGATCCCTTCCCAGACGCCTTAACGCCCGCTCACATCCTTGGGCCTTCTGACCTGATAGGGTGAGGCTAGGTTTCACAGCGGGTTCACCCGAAACCTTGGCTGATTGTGACCTACACCCGCTTTCACACCTTGGCTCGTGTGATTAGGTAGAGGATCAACAGGGGGTCCATGTCCCTCTTGGGGGGCGACACTCCCATAGGGCTTAAATCTGGGACTCTCCACCATCTGACCTTAGAACTGAAGAAGCTTCATGGATGAAACGTCTTCAAGCAACTTAAAGAAGTCCAGACGCTTTTCTTTCCAAGCTCCTTAGAACAGAGTACATGTTGAGTTTAAGTGAATAGCAGAATCTTATGTTACAGTCAAACTAGGGGGAAAACAATGGTTGGAGACCACAGCATGACCAAACTTATTGCAACAGTGTACAATAAACTTGCAAACCTGTTGCCTGTGAAATGTTTGCTTCAGTGACAGGAAGCAGGTCTGTAGCCACTTGCAATCAGTTGCTTGTCTTCAAAGCAACTTTGGTGCATCAAGATGGTAACAGCAATTATACCGAGTCAGCCTGCTACCACTGCTGATAATGCAATAATCAAACCACTGTCGAACCTATGGCATCCATTAGCTACTTAAAAATGATGTGTTTAGATGTAAATGCGGTGGAAAACTCACATAAAGAGAAAATAAGGTGACTTACTAGAAACAGAATAATTTAGCTCCGTACCTGCTTAATCAAAAATATTGTACTCCAGTATGTTATATTGTGTTTTAAGTAAAATTTCAAAGAAATCACACGCAGCAGTGATTCTGTAATGCTGCTCATCAGCTGAACCCCATAGGTAATCAAGCCAGTTTGAACCGAGGTTGTCTACACACTACACTAACCCATACGGATGAAATGGCTCTCGTACCCTATCATCAAGCTATGATATGACATGCCTCACATAAATAACATCCACAACTTATCCTTTCTTTGCTTCCCTCTGTGATATGAGTTTGTCAGGTGTGTATTGACACGTTTTGGCTTCCAATGAAAGCATCACTGCAAGAAAGGTGGAAAATCAATACAAAAAATATTACCTAGTTTAGATGAGGTTGTAAGGTTACTCTAGTATGAACACATGAGCAGCAGACCTCAGCTTATATCACCTATAGGTTGTAGGATAGAAACATACCAACGAGAGAGATTATTAAAGGGAAACACACACAATGCACACCTGATGATGTAATGTATATTGAATGCTAATGTGATGACTGCAATATAAATTCAAATAACACACTGGTGTGTTCATAAATTAACAACTTATTCAGAGTTGGATCATTATGTTCATCATCTCACTTGTAATCTTATTTTTCTGTTCCTCATGTTTCGTCAGTGTTTCCAACCAGTTCCACTTGAATGGGAGTTTATTTACTCATGCCAAATTAAATAAAGATAACTTACTTCTTATTGAAACCCATTTTTTAATATTCCTGTGATGTTTATTTGTACAATTAAACTTTTTCCCTAGCATACTGTATCTATTAAATTTTAGGTACTGTACATTATCTTACATTTCACCCTCGAAATTGCAGTGCTATTCCGTCCGCTTTAACTGGTCATTCCATGACTGACTTTCTATTTTTGCTTGGGTTTATTCAAAAGTAAATTAGTAGGGCAGTAACCAGCGCTGGACTCACCTATTTGTGTGTTTAATTGGCCATGTTGTCGCTGGAGTTAATTGGTTCTCTGAGTCCAGGTAGTTACTAAATGTTTGGCAGCATTAGAACCTCAGCACTTTTCCATTAATGGTGCGTGAAATGAAATGTTTGATACTGCAAATAAAATCAGTGATATTCAAGGATGTTATGGTTGGTAATGTGTTGAAACTGCCATTTAATGGGTCCTGGAAGATTGGGGTAGTGTCAGCCGGAACCGCCTGGGCCCTCTCCTGACATTGCTAGTTGCCTCTGCATTCCCTTAACGACTGTCTACACTGATTACACAGACCCCCCAAAAGCTTAAAGCTGGGGAAACAGTCTCTATTAGTAGTCCAATTAGAGTCATTAGCATATTCTACTTCATTTTGATGCAATGATTATGCTCCACAAAATATAAACCTTATATGGAGGAAAATTGCAGTCAACGAGAGCGTCTGAGGAGAAAAAAAAAAAAACCTAGTCTGTTGAGAAAATGGTGAATAATTCTGCAGAAATGAAAAACAAATAAACGGTTTTGTTTTTATTAAATAATGTCAGGTGTAAATAATATATTAACTTGTGTTTCCAAGGGACTTGAGCAGTGCTGTCTTGTAAATTTTCTGAAAGTAGTTGGTATTAAGTGCAAGATGTCTTATTAGACTTACTGTAGAAAGAATAAGAAAACACCATTAAGTAGTTTGATCAAAATGACAGTCATGAACGTCTGTACAGGTGCTTCCTTTCTATTAAATTAATACATTTTGTTAAGTTGACAAAGACTGACTATGGTTAGACCAATAGGCCTATCCAAGAAATACTAGTATCAGCATACACATAAAAAAAGAACATAAACCATAAAAAATTATTTGTAGACTATTGGAAGCCAATGTTGGCTCTAGCCATTTGGTTAAATTTACCCTTTAAATAGATATACTTATGTCCCACAACACAAAAGTAAAACAGCAAATAATTAACTAATAATTTGTCTGTTGCTAGGTTTAGTTAGTAACGTTTAGAGAGGTTAGCCTTTATGATGAACAGGGGTTAAAGTGAGCTGAACAATGCAGAACAGTGTTCCAACAACTTCATTTAATGAGCAAATAAATATGATCGGCAGGTTAATTAATCTTTCTGTCAAATGAGCTGAAGCCGGGAATTCCTTTCAGTGATGGTGTGAAGTACTTGCTCAGTCGCTCTCCTGCCTTAACGGTGCAGATGGAAATAAAGTTACGGTCACGAGACTTTAGCGTCTAGCTAAGTCTGCAGAAGAGGAGAAAGCAGGAATGAAGTTTGTTTAGTTTAGTTTTTTTAAGTGGTAGGTAATTTCAAATGCACCTATTTAAACGGCTAAACAAATATCACCAAATGTTTCTGTGCAGTTTGTCGGAAAACGTGTTGCCTAACTAAACTGATAGCTGCTCTGTTTCACAGATAAAACAATATTGCAGATGAAGAAAGATGTCCAAGACAGGGCAGGATAATAAGATACCATTTTCAAAGGTAAGGATTGCTGAATGAGTTGAATTTGAATTATACATATAATGTCCGAATGTCCTCTACAACCCCAGTAAAATGTTGCATTGGCTAAAATACTGGAAACACAATCACCCCGGATTTATTTTAGGTTCTACTGAAAATAACTTTTAGTGATGCGTTTGAAGGTACTTTGCACATATTAATAAGCTACTACTTTACCACAATAGTGTGGAACAGAAATGAAGATTCGTTGGACCAATTCGATACAATTACTATATTGTGTTTGTTGATTGATTAAGGACGACGGCCTTTTTTGGAGCACCTTTACTTTACCTGTCTTGGCCAGTAAAAGATTAGCATTAAAAAAAAAATGCATCAGAATAAAAGAACTACCCTGAAGCAGATAGGCTCCTGCTGTCCTGCTATCCATATCAACCCAGGCTGCCCTATCCCCTCCTACCTTCAGATATCACTACTGAGGCATTTACATTTACAATGTAAGCAATGGAGTCTTTCCAAAAATAACCTGGTAATAATTTAATTTGATCTTTTTTCGTACGCATCATATTTTGACCTCCCTCTTCTCTCTCAAAAATTAGAGGAGCGGCAGCCTCCTTTGCCTCTGATAGTTTTGTACTATGCATGTAGATTACCTTCTACGTAGGCAACATTAGCACTTTAATGTCTTGAACCTCAATAAAAAGAGAAATTGCTCTGTAAACCCAGATGTGTATTTTCTTTCTGTGAAACGTTTGCGTTTTCATTACTTCGTAAATTTATCAGTAATAAGCCGAGAAACAGGAACGGGAGCTATAGCATATAGAATCCATTGCACATAAACAATGCAGCAGCTCAGTATTTTCACTTAAATGTCTTTGTTTTTGTTTTTGTTTTTTACAAATACTGATGGATCACGATTGAAATAACGCAGCATACTGTTTTACTCTTGCAAATCACAAACAATTATAATGATTAAATAAAGTATTAATTGCAGTGTCAGTCATTTAGAGATGTTCTCATTCTAATGACAACGCTAGCAATGAGAAATCATGAGCAAAATACACAGCTGTTTGTTAGAGAGCAAGTTGACAGATACGTTTTAATGAGCACAGCAGTGCAACAGTATCAGGTAATAAAGGACATTTTACAATCCATCTTTGTAAAGTTTATGTTGCTGATTCACAAACAGCCTAGACGGTAATTTGAAATAGAAGTGATTTCCTCCTTTTCTGCACTAAATATGTTAAATGTTGGCTGGCAAGTCGCCATCTTTAACTCACTTTTAGTTTCATCTTAAAGTCTTTTCCATTTATTTAGATTGTTAGGTGATAACTGAATACTAAAAAAATGTTTTAAAAGGCCTGACTGAATTGCAAATTATTAGAGGTAAACATTAACGTTAAACATATCACCGTTTCCCAGGAACTATTTCACAGTTATATAGACTCTTATGCAGAACTGGACACTTTAATGTGTAGGTGAAGGTGTGGTATAAGCTCTACCAGCAGTAAGAAAGGTTGGCCGTCATCTTTCTTGCTTGTAGAATCTTTGCTATACAAACAGAGTCCAAACAACAGCTGATATTTGTTGAGAAAAAGACCTCTAACTTGTGTATAAACTGGTAAACATGCAGGTGGGAACACAAGTCTGTTCTTTGTGATAAATATTCAGTTGCTGATGACTGAACAAGATAACCAGCGTGTCTTCAGAGGTTATCAGGAAGCCTGCCACATTTGGATATATTTTATCAGTTTATCTGTTATCTTTTTGGCTAGTGGCTAGCACAGAAATAAAAACAGGGGAGATTTTGAATCAAAATGAGATTGTACTTAGTGAAATCAATATATTTCTCTGCGTAACCTTTTGTGTAATGCATGGACAAAGATGCTACATTTTCATTTGCTTTTAAATGTTAATAGAGCATTTTGTAAATGGTTTAAATGTAGTAATCAGTGTTCATCTCACTAAAATGTCTGACTTATTTGTATTAAGGAAATGTCAATTATCCCAAAGAAAACAGTGTCATCAACGTCAATGTAATGTATTATATATCAATCAAATACATACATAAGATCCAAAAGGTTGACCACAAGAGAATGAGATTACCAACATTATATTTAATAAAAAGCCATCTGTGAAGCCCTGCTGATTTGGCTGATGAAAAACGCAATTGATCTGTTTCTTTGTGTAAATTAGAGACTGAAGTAGATACAAATTTTATTTCCTAACACCTACATTTGGTGAGAGAATAAAATTGTAATTAATAAAAAACCTAAGCGCCAACATCTGAGAATTATTCTATACCTCTTTGCCAATTAGGCCTTTGAAGGTGGGACCTCTTTTGAAAGAGGCTTTTAGATTAATCATATTATCTGCAGGTTCTGAAACAAGAATGGTTCTTGACCTCGTCTTCCATAAGAATCCATTATCTTAAACTATCACAGTAATCCTGGCTTTGGGTGGGGAGAGAAGGAAGCAAGAATCAAGCCTAATAGATAGCAAATAAGATTAATCTATGATCTAAGTGCCGATTACACTTGGACCTGCCCTTGAACACTCAGGTGTAACCTTGAGATCTGCATCCACTCTTAGCCAGCAATTGGATTGAAAGTCCCTTAAGGGCTTCAGGTGGTGGAGGGGCACTTTGCCAAGACCTTACCCCTGAGAGATCAAAGGCCAAGCAGTTTAACCCTTACAAAACCGAAGGTGTTAAATATAAGGTCTATAATAGGTGATGGATGTATGCGCCTCGATATTGTATAGTACCACATGAAGCAGATTTTGAATTAAGAGGTATATATTAAATAAACAGTTAAACATGAAAATAAATAAATAAACAACACGCTCTTTTGCTAGCTGTATACAGTTGATATTTAAATAAGAATTCAAACACATTAAATTTATATTAACACCATTAATTATATTTTGATCAATCTCAAACATGCAGCTTGTATGTAGTCTATTATTTGCAGAAAGAGCCATTTGCCTCTGCTCTGAATAATGGCTTTGTGATAGACTGTACATGTTTAACATATGGAGATCAATATGTAAGGCTTTCACTCAAGGTTCAGATCAGCAACACGAATGAGCCGTAGACAAACACAGACTTGTGGATCGATGCGCCCCTCGGTTTGACTCTGAAGCTGACTATTTGATTAATCTGGTGGGGCAGCCAGGGAAGACAGACCAGGCATACAACAGCTGATAGTTTCATGCCATTAGGATGGCTAGAGTAATGAAATTTCATTTAATTTGTCAGGAAGAGAGTGCTAATGTTAAAAAGCTTTTGGGTAATAAAAAAAGTCTTGAGAGATGTGAAGGAAAGCCTTAAGTAATTACTCTGTGTATCTTGGGTCCTCATGATGGAATATTTACATTACTGTCATGGAGGTCCTAAGAGTAATTAAATTAGTGAGCTGGATAAGCTCTTTATTCCCACATTTTTCTGGCCTTTTGTGAAAGAAAAGACTAATATGTAGACAAAGCCACTTTTTCTCATGATGGAATTGCTTTGCAGTTCAACCACGGCATGGAGGCTTAGTGAATGACTGTTATTTTATAGCATATTAAGCGTACGCCACCTTTACTCTTTTGAACTTGAATGTGTATAGTAGCTCAAACCTTTGCCAGTGCGAAATATTCTTCAGTAAACCTATTAAAGGCATTCCTCAAGATATGAGACAGCATGGCGCTTGTGTATGCATCATTTCTTTTATGCCATTTTGATGTTGTCTAAGAATTCAAACATACCAGCAAAGGCTCGTTTGTTAAACCTCGTAATTGAATGGCATATGGCAAAAGCACGGTTGTCGTTGTAGGTAGCACCTCTTTGCAAGGTGCAGCAGACAACTGCAGAAGTTAAGAAAATGAATTGCAAGATAAAATAATGAAAGATATGTATTAGAGTGGGAACAAGGTTAAGCGTAATGCTATTCCAGTTTACATTCCAAGGGTACAGGCCCTATGATGGTGTTAAAAAAGGTCTTCACAAGAAAATAACCATAAATCCAGCAAGCTGTGTGTTGCATCTGACATCTCTATCCGGGTATATCAGCATCCTTTCTCACTCTATACGACTCTTACCAAGACAGATGTGTGAAAGGGCCTGGAAATGTATCTGACCGCTGGCTTACTATAATGAATAACTTCCACTTTAGGTCTTGCAATGTAAGCAGAAAATCCACCTTGCAGACGCTGGAGCTCCGTCATGAATCTAACCCGACAGCCGACATAATATAAAGGCGACAACACTTGTATGACTTCCATTTTCTTTGCTTTCTATTGATTTTCAGTTAATAACGGAGGGAAATACTAAACGTCCATGCTGAGTACCTAATAAATCCTGTCTGAGCTTTTTTATTGAGGCGAATTTAATAAAAGCACTGGGCTAGGTATGGGGATTTGTCTCAGTGAGAGCAGACAAAAAATAGAGATGAGTGGGGAAGGGTAAATCCAGATGCTAAACACTCATTCAAGTCTTATAACAACTGAAATTTATCTTAACTCCAAACTCTTTAGTTATGGAGAAAATATGTTTTTTAACATCTAGATTAGGGATTCTTATAGTAATTTGACAAAGGTAGTTCAGGTTAACTTTAGAGTCTATGACCTGAGTGGTACAAATGTATTCTAACATGTGATGTCTCCTTAAAATCCTGGAGGCGTTAGCAATAAATGATATGTTGTTCTCAATAAGTAACTAACGGCATTGCTGTAAATAGTATCTAAATGGTAAAAAAAAAAAAAACATCTCCCCTAAGGGTAAAATTCATCAACCAAAGCATAATTTGTTGCTCACAAACATCAAAAGGATTTCATAAAATTAGATATCTGTGTTTAAAATGAAAAAAAAAAGAAAATATATAATGTCTGTTTGATTTATATCAAGGTAAGAAGACTACACCGCTACTCCTGATTCACCCTGAAGTCAAAAGAAATAGACAGCCCAGATATGTTAAATGAAGGTAAAAGATCAGTTATGTGGCCATGATGTCAATCGGTTAAGGCAGGGAGCCACTGAGTCAAAAGTCTCTGTGAGAGCTAATTATGTGCCTTTGAGGAATAATTTAGAGTACAGAACATCAGTCCTTCCACAGAACAAAAATAACATGTTAAATTAGCGTTGATAACATTTTGCAGTTTCGCATTCAGGTTAATTACTACTGCTTATGTCAATGTCAATGACTTTTTGACCATGTCGTGTATTCCTATTATATTTGTAAGTGTAGCAACCACCCCTGTATTCAGCCTCATTATCTCATCTGAGACACAGAGTTTTGAAACTATTTGAATTTATGATCGTAGCCCATATTGCTTCATTATTCTATGACTAAAGTGGGCTGCATGTTAATATTATGAATTAGACTACAACAAAAAAGAAGAGAGGGGGGGGGGAATAACATTTGAGGCTAAGAAACACAAAACAATATTACATTGTACTCCATTGGATCAACACTGAAAATCAGCAATTAAAGAAAACTAAACCTTTATTTGTGTGGCAGTTCCCCATTAGGCCAGCGTCAACATGCGTTTTTGCATCATGAACAGCGCCATCGCCAATTCGCCTAAGCAAAGTGTTTAGCTTGACCTAAACTATGGGTTTAATATTACAGGAGAGAATAAGCAGCATTTTAAGATGTGTTTTACACTTTAGCTACAACCAGCTAATTAGCTAATGTCTCTAGCCTATTTCCCTGTTATTTTTTTATACACACATAAAAGACATCTAGATTTTGTTAAAGTTAAAAGGAACCAAGCTAATACCATTTTACCAGTTCAGCTTAGCTGTGCCTTTATGCTAATTGATGCTCAAGGGTAAGCTAAATAACTTATAATTGTATGTGCATGAGGCTCATGCTGGTACAATCTATGCATCTAGGCACCACTTTAAACTAGCTACGAACTCAGTAATTTTACTCACAATAAATCAGCAGCCCAGGTTAGTGTCATTGTGTTGATGTGCTATTTGCAACCATTGTTTGGTTGTCTACAGTAAATGTTGTCTCCAAAGTCAACCAGCAACCAACATGTCCAACAAGAGCTTTCTGCAAATGATAGATTACCACTAGTGGCTTTTACTGCTTCTAGTCCTGAAATCCCTGATGTAGCACTGGAACAATAATAGTCACTCCTTTTGCACTTGTTATCCCTCTGTAAATAAATCATAGCAGATACATTACTGTACAAAAGTCTTAAGTTACCGCTGATTTCTTTACATTTTGTTTCTTGTAATTTTTAAAGTGACCTTGAACAATAATTCTCCAGAATTTCTGAAGGTTTTTCATCATTTTTATTGAGACTTTCTTATCTTTTCTTTTTCTTTTGTTAAGCCACCTAAATTGACCTAAGAGTCATTAACACAAAGCCTAACTAATTGATGGACCAGACAACTTAGCAGAACCAATTTTAAATGGTATATTTAGGCACTTTGTTACTAGATGCCAGTTGCAAAAACACATAATTTCTTCCCATTTCTTTAAACGAATCTGTGAAATATTTAGGAATCACCTCTTTGGTGACTCTGTCACTTAAAAAACTCTGTCCTTAAAAAAAATTAAGAAAACTGGACAAGTGGTGCACAAAAGAAGAAGTGGTGGGCCTAAGAAACTCCAGATGATAAACTGTGAAATACTGTTTATAAGAAATAGGAAAAATAAACAACAAAGATGCATCTGGCCCCTCAACACAGAGCAGAACCCCGTCCCCAATCATGGATTGGGCTCTCCAAAGCCCAAACCTCAACATTATTGCAGTGTCAGATCATTTTGACTGAGAACAGAATAAAAGGCAGCCAACATCCAAAGGATAGCCTTATATACTATATTTCCACTTATGTTTGTACATGTTCCAATAAACTGCTGCACCTATTTACTACTTTCCTTGCAAAATATAACGAAATTAGACTTTTGCATAGACTATATATATGTATATATACTTAATTGATCCTATAAGATGTGCATGACTATAAAGACGAAATGCATCACATGCAGTTTACTGTTTAATGGTATTAATGCTTGCATTGTTAAATTGCTGTAGAAAAACAAACTTGCAATTTGACAGCTTTCCAGACGTTATCCTATAAATCCCATAAATGGAAAACAGTGGAAGTGTTGCTTTTTACAAGGCACTGTACCAGAGAGTTCTCAGCATGCACTCCTCTTCGATTTCCTTACCACCCTTTTGTCTGCATGAGAAAAAGCCACTCAAGGTCAAGCCATTAAAGGACTACCTCTGTTGTAGCTAAATTTTCTCACAATTGTAACCTACAGCAAGAGATTAAAAGACAATTGATTCAGGGGAAGAGGGAAACCAGGTATACAGACATGATAACCTGTACAGGTCAAGTATCCACATCAGTGGCGACTATCATTATCTGCTATGCCAAGTGAAAAAGTAGTGTTTATACTTTACTATAGTTTAGACTAAAACAAAAACAAAGAAATACACTGTTGAATACACTTTGACGTTTTTTCTAAATACTTTATTTTCAGCGTGATGAATTCGTCCCTTATCAGTGGTTCTTGCCCTCCTGGGTTAAGGCACGCAAGCATACTCGGGAAACTTTTGGAGAAAAAAAAAAAATCTAAGGCACACCAACGTTTTGACTCTGATGAAGGCCACAAGCTGAAACACACTGGCTTAACAATAAACTTGCTCTTTATACTTCAAGTGTTGCCGCATCTTTGATCTCTTCTCACTTTTTCCTCTCCCTGATACAGACTGGAAGTATGCAAAGTTGTGCCACAAACTTGTACTTTGCTTTTACAACCACTTTTTTTTCTAGGAATTACTGTAACACTGTTATTAACAATGCCAACAAACACAAATCAGTTAATAAATGTAAATTAGCTAGGCCTTCTTGCTATTCACAATTGATAGAGGAAAACTGGGACAAGCCCAAGTTTTCTTTTCAGCTCTGTAACCCGGGTGACAAAGAGTCAGATTACTACTTGAGCTAAGTTATAAGGACTTCATGACTTTCTTTACTAATACATTTTTGAATAATTAGGAAAAAATTGTTCACAGCCTTTGTGCCAATGTATCAAGTACAGCATTTTTAATAACTGCTGATATTTATTTAGACTCTTTCTCTCCAATTATTATTTCCTAACTAACTTCAACAATTCCTTCCTCTAAATATTTCTTCATCAGCATGTTAGTTAGAGCCCTTTCCTACAAGACTATTCAAAGAAGTCTAACCACTAATTAATACTACATTTTTTAACACGATCAGTTTATCGCTATTAGCGATGAGTACCACTGGCTTTCAAGGTGGCTGTAATTGAACCACTGCTTAAAAAACATGTCTTAACTAAAAATAGGCCATCTGTCAGCCATCCTCAAAAATTATTTTAAGAGCAGTTGTCAAACTGCTGGGTTATCATCGGGAATGGTCTAGCTGAAGAGTTTCAATCAGGGTTTGTTTGTTTTTTTAAAGAATTTATCATAGCACTGAAACGGACTATGAATTACCTTCTCATGGCCTCTGACAGTGGACTCATCTCTGTGCTTATGCTGTTAGTACTCAGTGTAACATTCAATACTGTTGAACACAGTACTATACTACAGCGATTATAACACACTGTTGGCATTAAAAGAGCTGTGCTGTAGAGGTTTGAGTTGTATCTAACTGATAGATTTCAATTAGGTCACGTAAACGCAGACTCTTCTTCACACACACACGCACACACACACACAAAGGTTAGTCACAGAGTTTCACATGTTCTGCAGTAGGACCAACACTTTTTGCATTACACATGCTTCTCTTGGCCAATGATATTAGAAAACACTGCGTCTCTCTGAAGTTAAACTACAGGCATATCATGAAAACAAAGGCCTGGATGTCCCATAATTCTTTCCTCTTAAATTCAGACAAAACTGGGGTTATTATACTTGGCCCCCATTGTTTTCAACCTAATTATTCTCATTGCCTTACTTCATCCTTCAGTAACACTGTGAGGAACCTGAGTCATTTTGATATATCCTTCAATTTGTATTGAGCAAACATGTAGGACTGCTTTTTTGTTTATGTGCACATAAAAATTTGAAATATTCAGTCTCAGAGTATTGCTAAAAAACTTCTACTTCTAGATTGGACTATTGTAATTAATCATTATCTAATAAAGCTTATTGTTAAGACTAGACCAGGGGACCCCAAACTATAGCTTCATTCTGCTACTATATGTTCAGACTGCTCTGAGACTACCTGTAATACACTGTGATAGACTGAGTACAACCACGTTGTTTATATTCTTTCCTTTTCCTTATTTTCTCTTTCCCCTCAACCAGTCATGGCACATGGCTGTGCCTCCCAGAGCCTGGTTCTGCCGGAGGTTTCTTCCTGTTAAAAGAGAGTTCTTCCTTCCTACTGTCACTAAGTGATTATTCATAGTGGCTTGTCTGATTTTTTTAGTTTTCTCTTGAATACTATAGAGACTTTACCTTACCTCAGTGCTACTGAATTGATTTAAATTGTTGCATATGGTTTGAAACCAGTTAGTTTCCTAAGTGAAGGAAACTAACTGGAGTAACCCCAATCAAAGGCAGAGAACATGCAAACTCTCCATTAAAAAGTAAGCAAATACTTCTTGCTGTTATGCAATGAGGACAACTCCTCACACTAATTACATGTACCATAAAATATAAAACAAACCCTTCAATGTAAGATTCAGTGAATATTTATTCAAAGTCTTAGTTCTGTTTAAAAGTTATCCATTCTTTACACCTTAAAGAGATACTAGTGGCATATTTTTCAGCTAGAAAACAGGTTAGCAGGCCAAGTGTTGATCTGCTAAGAGAGCAGAGTCTCAAGCAATTGAGTGGAGACATTTTATTAATCCAAGTTATAAACATCAAGTACATCAGCTTATGGGACTCCCAAACATATGGTAATTAGCTTTTACTACACTAATATAATATATTAACACCCCAGTCCCTCCTGAACACATGCATGTTCACACACACACACACACACACACACACACACACACAAACACACGTACACACTCTCATTACCATATTGCATGAGAGGAATCATTTGCTTGATTGGACATAGCTTTTAAACAGTCAAGAGGTCCAGCAACCCAGAATGGGGTCTTAAATTTTCATCACGAATGACCTACAAACTACTGTCTATGAAAGAGTCACAACATGTTTCCTACTGAAGCAACAGAAGTGTCAACTTGAAATATTAAAAGAATCAGTAGTGACTGGTGATGTGTAGATGTAGATTTAAAGAGAATATTCCAATGTCTCTAGGACATTTTAACAAATGAAGTAATGCTTAAACAAGCTTAATCAAATATGTGCAGTAACCTTGTTTATCCCAGGTTATTTGTTTCCTCTTCCCAAATTGAAAGTCTGTACACCAAATTTCAATTAAATCAACTCTAGTTTTTTTCTTTTTTTCTTTTACTAGCGGTACATGGGCTATCACATATATTCGCATCAGCAAAAGTATGGTATAGTACTGTGTAAGTCAGGTGTCACCCCTCTTTCTTTATACTTACAAGTAACCTGACTTTCTTGTATTTCTTTTAAAGTGCTCCTGGTTAATTTTCCAGACATATCTGGATAGAAAAATCTACAGTGAAACATTATCAATGATGGATTGGTCTTCCCGAAACCAAGACCTCAACATTATTGAAGCAGAGTACGATCATCTTGAGAGGAAATAAAATAAAAGGCAGCAAACATCCAAAGAAGAACTGTATTGTATTCCTAGAAGCCTGGAAAGCTATTCCTAGGGCCTGTTTAAACTAAGCTTACCTAAAAGTTCACGCTCTGCTGAAGAATAAAGGTGGTCATCCAAACATTGACTTTCAAGCTCATTAGAATTGGACAAACTCTTTTTTTTTTTTTGCCCTATACAGTACCGATCAGAAGTTTAAGACCACTTGAAAAATGGCAAAAAATCACATTTTGCATGGTTGGATCTTAACCAGGTTCCAAGTAGAGCTTCAACATGCAACAAGAAGAAATGGGAGTGAGACAAAACCTTTTTTGAGCATGTAATTTATTGAAAACAACAAAACTGAAACAGGCTGTCATGATGTTCTGATGGCAAAGGCAAAAAAACTTTCCCTTTTTGAACATGGTGGGTTTGTTGAACTGAATAAGCAGAGTCCCACCCTGCTGAGGTGGGACGCAGTAAGACAGTAATTTCTCATTTTTCTAATTTCTTAAATGATCCTGAGGGTTATGGAACAAAAATGTCAAGTGGAAGACTCAAAAAAATTTCACCAACACTGGAGGATCTAATTGGCTGTCCGTCAAGACACTGGACGATCTTTGATCCAAATTAAGACAGTTACTGGTGCCGACTGCAGCCCCATAACCATCAGATGGCATCTGAGACTGAAGGGCTTCAAATACAAAAAACGTTCAAAGGCCTCGTCTCCTTGAACGCCTCAGAACTGACCGTTTGGACTTTGCAAGAGAGCACCAGACATGGGACATTGAAAGGTGAAAGAAAGTTTTATTCTTTCACGAGAAAAAATTT
>VOQK01033506.1:0-12587 GCA_015052645.1 Benitochromis conjunctus
GATATAGGAACTTGTTTTTAGACACTGAATTTTGAAACTAGAGAATTTTCACTTGTTTTAAGTGGAAAAAATCTGCCAGTGGAACAAGATATTTTGGCTTAATTTTTGCTTATTTTAAGCAAAAATATCTTGCTGTCCTCTCTTGAAGAGGAGAGGATACAGCCGGCCCCAGGAGCTTTCAAAGCTTATGTGTGGACTTATTTTGGATTCAGGACAATGACGAGAGCTATGCAGTCTGTAAAATCTGCACTGCCAGAGTCAAATACTCGGGTCACACAGCAAATTTACGAGCACATGTGTCTAGACACCATAGCGACGTAGCATCAAATGCTAATTTTAAAACGAAATGAGGTGATCCTGTTCAGCGGACAACTTAACTTATCAACACATTTGATACTTCAACCGGTGCAACAAAAATAACGCAGTAATACTTGTTTTTATTTGCAAAGACATGCACCCTCTGAGTGTTGTGGAGAATAAAGGATTTCATAATATGATTAAAACGCTGGAGCTCCGTTAAACCAGTCCTTCCCGACAACACATCACGGACATCGCTCTGCCAAAGTTATACCAAGAAGTCAAAGTGACAGTGCTGGACTCTCTCAGCTCAGCACAGACAGTTGCTTTGACATGTGACTTAGAGAGCCACTGAATCGTACGTTACTGTTACAGCACATCACATAACTGACCAGTGGAACCTTCAGTCCCATGTACCACAAACCCGAGCCATGCATGACAGTCACACAGGTGAACAAACTCCCTTTTTCATTTTGCACAAAAAGTGTTCCATTGATGGACATTGCAGGGCTGTACTTTCTTTTATTAGCACTTTATTTTAATAGCACTTTATATTGTTTGTCAATGTTTACTTGGAAGAATTCTTCAAAGCAATTTCATTTTTGATTTATATTTGTTTATGTTAAGGTAACATAAAAAGTGCTTCGTTTTGATGCTGCAGAGAGTCTGTAATATTTAGTCTGTTGTCTGGAAATATTCCAACTCCAATCTTTTTTTATTTACACTTATTCTACACTCCTCCCATCATGAAAATCATGTTTTTTTTTGCCTGACATACTACAGTATTACAGCCCCAACAGATGAGCTCATGCTCCCTGTCATGAACCGGGGCACACGACCATGACAAAACAGGAGATGCGCACACAAATGCCAATTAAAAAGACCGTTTATTTTCAATTAAAGAAACAAGAGAAGAACTTAAACTAACCATGATGTGTGTAGTCAGTATAATCAGTGGCTTAAGTGCATGCATGCATGAAGAGACTGTGTACACAATGCTGTTCAGTGCAAAAACCCAAACTAAAATCCAAAATGTGCCTCAGGGAGCAGAGCCACTACACAGTTGGGTTCTGAGGGCTTTTAAAGCGCACTGACAGAATAGGCCCAGGTATTCCCTGTGCCACCGATGGAAATGAGCCACAACAGCTCTCCAGCACCGACAAATGAGGCCTGCCACACCAACAAGCAAGAAGAGAGAGCAGGTGGCGTGAGTTACCACACATTCCAACCAAATAAACTACCATTGCAGCTAGTAGTAAGTGGTTGATTAGTGTGACAACAACAAAAACACACTGAAGGTCATTCTAAAATACACAAAATGTTTTTAACCAAATCAATATAGCTATTTTTAAGATTGTGTAACTCCACTTACTATCGAATAGCCTGCTGGGAAGTGTTGTACTTCAAGATAAAAAAAGACAAAAAAGGGACGCCTTTTTTGTCACGTCTGGTTACAAAAGACCAAGATGGTGCTTTTATACCATCTATACACAGTTGTTATCACCAGCTTTGGTTCCTATCCTCAGGGCTACTTTAATCGCCAGGGTTCAGTTCACCAAGACTATTAACAGACCAGATCTCCACACTGAAGCACGAGCAGGCTTCAGTTCAAATGACTCAGCCAGCAGGCCCTTTCAGAAACGACTGGAGTAGAAGGCTATAACAACCCCCAACAAAAAACAAAGTGTCAAGTTCAAACTGACATGAAATACTCTGCACTAAAATTAGGTGTTAAAACATTTATACACACTGTGTAATGTATATGTGCATTGAAGTATAACCAACATTTACCTTTACATATTTTTTTTTATAACCCAGAAATAAAGTAAACAGAGCAGAGCACAGAGGTTAGTTTTGCATCCCCTGTACTGCCTGTCTGTCTTCACTGATCCACAAAGTGCCCTTTAGTTATTTTCCTTGACTAAATTGTAAGAATGGAGGGGGGGGGGGGGGGGTTGGGGGCTGCTCTTCTTACTGACCTTTGTACCGAGCTGGAGAGAAGAAGCACTCTGAGGCAGAATTGGATAGATGGGCCACAACTTTCTCCAGAAGGTCAGCCAGCACTGAGGAGAAAAAGCAGGCACATAAAAAATCATAAGATAGCAGCTGCATTAAATATTGCGTTCAAAGGAAATCTAATTTAAAAATTCAAATGTCAGCTGCTTTTTTTCAACTATTTTTAGATTGTTGGTCGGTTCCATCATGTTTTGTGTGCTATTAAGCAGCTGTAAGTGGATTCTACCGATACTTTCTAAGTAAGACATACAGTGTGCTCAGCTGTCATAAAGTCATTAGCATTATAAATACTGATATATATAATAGAAGTTTAAAAGCAAACCTGCTTCCCTTCTTGGATAAGCATGTCTCTGACCAAGGAAAAAAAAATTACATGCACTGTAATACTGTCAGAGTAAGCTTTGCAAATGTACATCTTGTATCAACTGTGGCTTCAATGGCCCTGACTGTCACTCAGTAAACTGTGTCAGCATGGCTTTTAGTGTCATTTCACACGTCTCTGGAAAGAACCACCCACAGTCACTGAAGATCTAATAAGAGAAGAAGAGGGTGGTGAGGTAGGAAGAAACAGTAAATAAAGATGACACAACACCAACCTTCTACAGGCCAAAGAGTTTAACCTATTGTTTTAACTTGTAGTAGGTTAAATGAATAGAGAGGTTTGTTTTAGTTTGTTTTGTGGCCAAAGAACTCTTTTCATTGCGCTATGTGCTGGCACCACAGCACGCATCACGATGTTACAGTAGAAGTCTGCATTTACAGGCTCACCCAAATGGACTAATTCATGGTGCACGACCTTGTGAAAGTCAAAGATTAGTATGCTCCACATCGCCACCTTTGACACTGCATAATCCTGCATCGTAAACTCCTGCTCGACCCAAAACACGCTACCAGTCATAACCCTTGACATGAAGTCAAGTCAGTTTGAAAGATGATGCTCTGCGTAGGTTTGCCATCTGAGAGGAAGCGGGTGAACGTACATGTGCAGAAATGCAAGCAGTCAAAGTGAGATTTAGCTGAAGCACTGGAAGTCATCCAGAGGTGCACAGACCATAAACTTGTAGAGGATATTGACCGAATTCAAATCAAATATAGTCTTTACCTAAAAGGCTGATGGGCAGGTGGGCGTTGTGGACAAGCAAGTTTGTGAATATGATAACTGGAGAGGTGACGTAGGAGTTTCAGATTGATACCATATGCATATCTACTAAACATCTCAGACAAGTTCAAATCTCAGTGACCTCAACCTCAAGGTCAAGGTCAGAGGTCAAGTCCTGAAAATCTTGTGAATGTGATAACTAAAGAAATCAGTCGCCTAGAATTTTTACATTCATATCATAGATACATCTACTAAAAGTCTCGGACGGGTTCGAACCCCAGTCACTTTGACCTCAAGGTCAGAGGTCAAGTTTTGTGAAACTCTTGTGAATGTGATAACTCGACAATGAGGCGATGTAGGATTTTTGATATTGATACCACTACTTAAAATCTTGGATGAGTTGAAATCTCAAAACCTCAAGGTCAGAGGGTCAGGTTTTGTTTTTAAAAATCCTGTGAACGTGATAAATTGAAAACAAGGCGACATGTATGTATCTAATAGCAGGCTGAGGGGTGGCACTGGCAGCTGACACTTCTTTTGTTTTTGGATTCAATGTGGTAAATGTATGTGTTAAAATAACTTCCTTGAAATTCCTGGATGGATTTTAGTCTCTCTGGCTGTTTTCTGACATTTGTTTGAATATATAGAGCATATTTTACACTAGCTGCCTTTGATTAACAGTTTTCCACCCATTGTCCGTTGTTTTCCTGTTTGTGTCTCGGTATAAAATATTTTTAAAAGTTTAAATATTTTTAAAGGTATGTTTTTGCTATGCAACTAAATATGTGAACTAAGTGACGTGTAAGGTGTTTTGTAAACACAGTGGCACAGCCTTACAATCACTTCACAAGCTCCCAATTCAGAGATGACTAAAAGGGCTGATCAACCCTCCTATTCACCGTGCAGCTCAGTAACTCTGAGCACGAGTGAATGCATTTCATTGATATGCTGCTGAGGAAAACCAATTAGGGAATCGATAAGCTGACAAGATAGTAAGGTATTGAACATGAAACAGTTCTAATTGTAAGTGTTTCGACCAAGAGATAGCATAATCAATATCATCTTCCAGCTGAATAGAAGCTTGTCAAAGACAAGTGATAATCACAGTGTCTTCATATTCAGAAATAGACGCAAGTAACTGTTGAATAAACTTCCCAGGAAATCAGTTTCATTTAGTAGTCAGTTCATAAAAGATAAAACATTTCCTTCACTGAATGTATCTCGAAAAGTGAAACACCAGGTTTTATGTGGTTAATGATGTGACACATGAAAAAAAGCACTTCGACAGCAAAGAGAAGCCTAAATGATAATAAATCTTGATCGTGGTCTTCCAGTGAAAAGCCTCAAATGAGCTGTGGAGTAGTTGCTTTTACAGGCTTCAACAGTGTACTGATGAAAGGAGGCAATCACCGTGCAGTACATGCATTAATGACAAGATTGTCAGCCCTCCTTCATTTGAATGTATTTTTGTCTTCGTTGAATCACAGCTATTTACTCCTACATAGGAAAAGCAGGCGTAGGCGCAATTTCACAGTGGCTGTCAACGACATCGATGATGAGTCTTAAAAGGTTCATGGACATCAGGTTTATGTAATCTTGGTGAGGAAAAGTGTGAAGTGCACCTGAATTTCAATAAAAGCAATCAGCAGAAAAGGAGGCTAAATACAAAACCCTGAAAACCTTCAGATTGTGTCATCTGGATTTTTTGTTCTTTTTACTATTAATATATTTAGCATACATTACACCCATCAAGTCAATAAGAAAGATTATTTATTTGGCCTTGTGCATGCAACATGGATATACAGAGGTGGACTCCCTCCTGAATCTGGATCATAAATGTTTATGTAGTCACGTTTTCATAGGACTGTGTTCCTGTGAAAAACTAAGTACACCCCATGATTCCCCAGCTTGTAGAAACACCTTTAGCAGCAATAACGTGAAATAATTGTTTTCTGTGTGACTTTATCAATCTCTCACATTATCGTGGAGGAACTTAGACGCAGTGTTTCTTACAACTTTGCTTCACTTGCTTGCTTCACATTGAGGTTTACAGGCATTCTTTAATGTGCAGCTCCCTTGAGGTCCATGCACAGCATTTCCATAAGGTTAAGATCTTTGACTTGGCCCGTGCAAAACCATGATTCTTTTCTTTTTCAGCCATTTTGTTGTAGATTTGCTGCTGTGCTTGGGACGATCATCCAGTTGCATGACTCAGTTTCAGCTGATGGAGAAAGCGCCTAAGATTTGACTCTAGAATACTTTGATACACTGAGTTTATGGTCGATTCAATGACTGCAAGGTTCCCAGGTCATGTGGCTGCAAAATAAGCCCAAATCACCACCCCTCCACCACCAGTTGGTATAAGAAGTTTAACAAACTTCACAAACTTAACACAGTTAAATTGTTTGTTCACACTTGTTTGCGTTTGCTTCCATTTACCAGCAGCAGCCTTTCCTTTGTTTCTTCATTTTTCATCCTCTCGCTAAAATATCAAGGGGATCTGCAAAGCTCAAGTTTCTCCAAAGTGCCACCTCTGCCTTAGCTCAGTGCTTCATTATCAATCAACAGTTTTCATTTGCATTGGGGGTTGAGCTCCTTGCCAGTGGATGTACATTTAACTCTTTCCCCCGTAAAGACGATATATGACAAGAACTCTAATGTCAATCCAAGAGGGAGATTTAAATAAAGGTGTTTATTATTATAGAGTAAAAGAATGCTAAAAAGAATGACTATAGAAGAATTCTGAAACACTAAAGATGCTGTCCTGCCTATGCTCCGAAAACACTGATAATGAAGCTATAAACATGTAGAAACACAATCTACAGGAAAAAAAAGTCCCTTTAAATCTTATTTTGGGCAAAATCACCAAACCTTTGAAGTATTTTTTTTTATTAGATTTGACTCTTGATTCCATACATGGAGCTTTAGTCGTGTCCCAGTGACCAGTGAAATTAGTTTCAGCTCTCCCTTTTATATAGGTACTGAATTCAGAATAACTGCATCACACAGATGCAGAACAGTGGAAAGAGAATAACACTTTTATTTAGATCAGACATTTTCAGCTTTCTCTCTTTCCATTGGTGGTGTTACTAAACAACTACTTTACACTCGCACTTTATGTGTTTTTTATAATCACTTAATCACTCTGTCAGTCAACCAAGTCTATTACTATAAAACACCAAATCTAGTCACTTCTTTAGTCTTAGTTGAATTCGATTAATCTATGAAGCATTTCAGGAGGCTTAAAATGTTCCTGCCCAAACTATCCTTGGCATTAAAGAAACATAAATATTTGTGACAATATGGCTTATGTGAAAGCCAATAGAGCTTATTTGAATGTGATTAAAAGGTGTAAGTGCTCGCCTTTCAAGATGCATACATAAACTTTACTCCTACCATCAATCCGTGCCATTAAGTAATCAACTAACTGCAGCACCACTGGGTCCATAACTTCCTCTCCAGCAGAGCACAAGCAGTTAAAGTTGACAATTCACTGTCACCCACCATTATTCTCACTTCCACGGAGTTATGTACTCCATTTTTCTACGCCCTCACTACAAACGATAAATTACAAACTTCGCTTCAAATACGGGGAAGACACGCGCATCCTCGCACTCGTCAGTAACAGCAAAATGACTCTCTCCCCTGGTATCCTGTCTCATTTTAACATGCAGGACAATAAACACTTTCTCCAAACTGAAACCGTAGACATACCAGTGACACTTAGAAGCATTGTCTGTTAACAGAGACACACAGTTATCTGTGAACTAAAGCACCTGCTTCTCCCACTCCACCTTCTTCTTCTATACTGAAGCATTGATGAGCCAGTTTTTTCTGTTTGGTCTATTTTTACATGCTTACAGTCACACCACTGAGAACAAACTGAAAGTGAACTTTTTCAGCCAGTAAGCTCATTGGTATTCCCATCTACAATTTAAATGTGTCCCCCTCATCCCTGAGCCACAAAACACTCACAATCAAAACATCCACTCCACCAGCTTTTCACACTCTTTTCTTCCTTGTGTTCCTGGATATAAACTACTCTGCTGCTCTCTCAAACAAAACAAAATCCTCCATGTGGTGCACAGTGTTAATACATGCCTTCGTCTTACTGTTTGACTCCTATAATTTAAACCCTGCATTTTTATTTAAGTCTACATGTACTATCTTTTTAGTCAAATAATTTTCTCCTTAAGGAGAAACTAAGTCACAACAACTGTCATCTGTACATAAAGATAGTCTTTAAACTGCAAATCAGACGTGGCAGCCAAATTCACACAAGAATTATACTGAAATCTGTCATCATTCTCTACATTCCTGGAGGCAAATATAATTAGCTAAAGCAAATGGAGCAGGTATACTGAAGTTGAATTAGGCTGCAGTTACAAAATAGTTCAAAAATGACAATCATTCGACGAGCTTCTTCACAGGTATTTCTGAAATCAGAAGCTGTTACATGTTCTAATTGGTGTGACTGGTACCACTAGCCACTTCTTTGTGAAATCCACAAGTTAGTCTCCTTTTTGGTTGTTTGAAAAGAAACAACATTAAATACATTCTCACCAATCCTCAAGCAGTAACACTCAGCCATACCCAGCACAGTTTGTGAAGTACTCTTCATGACGCTTCAGTTAGCTTTTCTATACTCTTTTTTTTTTTTATTTCTCTCAAACTTTAAGTGGCGCGGCGTGTTCTGCTTTGCCGCTGTGGGTGAGATGGATGCACCTGCGCGGCATCTGCAATCACGCCTCGCCGGCTTAAAATCTGTGCTCGGTCTGCTGTTTGTTAATGTTCGGCTGGCGACTGGAAGTCGCAGCCACGTGTGAGCAGCAACCGGTAAATAAAGTGTGTAATGATGCAGGAAAGCATGCCACCATCGCTGGGTCTGTCGTGGTTCTACTACAGATGTATTAGACATGTGCATGCCACAATGAAAGGTAAAGGCTTCCGAGTAGATGTGAGAGAAACAGAAACCCAGAGAGCCAGCAGCTTACCCTTTCCAGTTAACATGTTGGGTTTTGACGCCATGACTTTACAGTAGTGTTGTCGGCAGGCTTCCATCCAGCTTCCGTCATTCTTTGGGTCTTTCCATGAAGACAGAAATGCACTAAACTCAGAGTCTGTAGACAGACAAAGGACTAGAGGTGAAAAAAAAAAAATCACAATAACGCGACGGTATTATTAGTGAGCTCATCAATGTTCCTCCTACCCAGTGAGGTGTGTAGGATGTCCGGTGGATCCAAAGTGTAGCAGCGAGGCACAGGACCGCATGAAAACATAGGCCAGGGGTAAGGATGTTCTCCCTAGGACAAGCAGATAAAGAAACCTGATGCCTACTTATTACAATCTTTAATACATTAACGCTTAAATTCACATGCTTACAATGTCATGATAACAAAAACATATTAAGCTGTGGTGAATAACACTGCAAGTCCTTTTCAAGCTTGCATGAGTCATGTTATTTCCATTAATTCTCTCTGTCTTACTCTGACTAAACAGCTTTTATGGCTGTTTTTCTGCATTTTTGACACATTATTATGTGGGACTGCTAGCATTTGTTTGTAATTCAATGGAATGTACTAAATCTTTCTGATGATAATGTATGGTGACAGTATTTCTAAAACATGGGAAATTATGAATAGCGTAGTGCAGTTAAACAGTGTTGATGAATTCATTACTAAGCAATTGTTTTGCTCTGAGCTGGTAGCAGTTCATAAAATGGTTGTTTATATTTATGTGCCATCACTTATTTCCCCCTCTCTTTGTTTTTTTTTTTTCTTCCTCTTTTCCTCCTTCATTTATTTCTTTATTTGTAGAACCCACTGCCATTTAGTGCCGCATTCATTATTTTTCTCATTACTTATTTCTGAAGAACCAGAACTTTTGGGTCATAACTCAGCATGTGACTTGCCAAAATAATATGCTCTAAATGTTAATGAAGTTTAGAAGGCAGGCCTCTTTATCCAATTGTCTGTGCCCTCCACTCATGATAATCCCTGTGGGTATTTGAGTTTACCACTCAATGATGTGCTTGTGTGAAGATGTTGGAAAAACTTGGAATGGCACTGAGGATTGCACACAATCTGTATGCAGCTTTAGAACTTGTAATGAATATGTGAGCAGCATGATGATGGAACTGGTTACACTATTGGCAGGTTAGTCAATTAGAGATAGACAACTATTCTGGATCACACAGTTGCGGCGACAGCCAAACCTGAAGCGCTGAAATGACCTGTTTTTTGGAATATGGCAGGAAACAGGAGCACTTGAAGGCACAGAGACAAACCCCACAAGACCTTGCTGTTACTGTAGGCAACAAAGCTAGCCTTTAAATTACACTTTTAAATTTAAAAGTGTCCTTACATTATTAGCAAGCTGATGGACCGGTAAGTTTCCAATCCTGTTTGTTGGCCAGCAAGGTTACACAAAAACTACCAAGCTGGATTTCATTAAATTCATGGGCATTAAATTTGAGTGCACCTCTAGTCGCTTTCTTAAAAAGTATAAGACAGAGGTCCCTCATGGGAGAGCTCTCCGAGTGTCTGTCACGGTCTGGCTCGTGAGCCATGACAAGTAATGGGAGAGGCACATTACAAAATGCACAATTTATCAACCAAAAAGAAAAACAAAATCACAGTTAACTTTATAAGGTGCCTAGTCAGTTTTATTGGTGTGTCAACAGATGGATGAGTGTTTGAATGGTAGGTGTATGGTGTTGTGAGTGTGAAACCTAAAATAATCAGACTAAAGCCAACCAAAAAATCTGCACGGTGCTGGATGGACGGAGAGCAAAAGCCAGCTCTTAAATGCCCCAGGGAGACTGACCAGGTGCTCCCAGCAGCACTAATAAAGTCCAACTAAAGGAACCTGCAAAACAATACAGACGAACACACACAGCAGGCAGGGCTGTCACAATGTCCTTCCAGTGTTTTAAATGTTGATCCTCTGCACTATATTATTTGGTGGAGAAGACAAAATTTCCCAAACTGTAGTTTGTTTGTTTGTTTTCTAAGCAAATTTTCAGATATTGCTTCTTCTTTTTTTTTGCATGTGCAGTTACGCACATGCAAAATGCAAGTTGAGCAAAGGAATTTGACTCCCAGCATTAAATAGTTTCTGTAAAATCTCAAATTACATTACATTGTAATTACTGTAACATTATGCTAGTAATATGATACTAGATACAAAAGAAAAAAGTTGATTTTTGATGCATGTGTGCACAGCTGAGTAAAGTCGCACAGAGGCTTTTGTGCTCAGTGTTTTCCTTTTATACTGATGTCTGACTAAAAACACTGCAAACCTCTCTGCTCATAAAGTAACTTTGCTGCCAGTATGTGTCTGTTTTTAGGCAGGTATTCTCTTCCTCACACCAACATACCACGTCTAGCTCTGCTGTTACATTAAAGAAGCGGCATTTAAGATATACTTTACGGGGCTCAGCTCTAAACATTTGGAGTAATAGACTTGTACCATTTACGGTGAATCACTTCATTTCATGTCTCTAAAAAACGGACTTATTTTATTCATTTTGAAGACTTCACACAAATTAAGTATTTATTTAACAGCTTTCCATTTCTTATATTCTCCACAAATAACAGGGGAAGGAAGGGCATAAGAGAGACCTATGAAACATGACGGAAACAATTTACACCTTCCCCCTCTTCCAAATTATCTTTCATATCCTCTCCTTGACCTCAGCATAAATTAGTTCCTGTTTTCAGTTCAGCATAAACAACACCTAAATAATTCATTTGTATCCCAAAATATGCTGAGTAAATAAGCAAATAAACCTGCAGGCTTCAAACAACGAAGCTCTGACAGTAATCAGCAGGACACTTCATCTGTAATAAACCGTGAGTAGCAGAAGTGCAGAATAGAAGTGGACGGATGAGTTTTTGCTTGGATTGTGACCAGAGGGAAAACTGAGTTTGAGGAATGGTGAAGGGAAAAATAAAAACAAGTCAAGTCTCAGCTTATGTTGTCCCTTTGTTATCGTTCTTGTGTTTTTTTTATACTCACAGCTATCAGGCCATTTAGTGTTACTGTGCCTGCTCGCTCTGGGTCCTGCCTCTGTTTTTTCCCTGTCTGATCTGCTGTATACCAAAACCTTTGTTGCCCACTAAAGTGTGCCTTTTTTGAACTGTAACCTCCTTGCTGCAGGTTGTGTATTTGAGTCCTGCGGTGTCCATGTTTACTGGCTGTGAAACAAAAAAAAAGGACAAGATGATCCTATAAAACAATGATAAAAACAACAGCAGCAGTGTTACTGGCCCAGTAGGTCTCTCTTTCCCTGAATCCACAGTAACTTTTTATTTTCTGTTGACTTCACTCTGCAATCAGAAGCGCACTACAAAAGCTGGTGAGAAGGGTTAGCCAGGGCCAGTGGGCCAGTTTTGAAACGTAAGCTTCCTCCTGTGTGGGAAATGAGCATATTTCTGAATCGGTTTTTAAACTATGTTTAAATGACAGCTATAGCGGCTAAGCTATTTCATTAAGTTGAGCCTTTAAAAAAAAAAATCAATCAATCAATCAATCAATCTTGTTTGATTTTAAATGTGGCCTCTTGGACTGAAACACTCCTCACATTCTCCAGTGATTTCTGGGAATGTCCCATTTGTAGAACCAATCAGCTTTTAATTTGTACAAAACAAAAAATAAAAAAAAGATTTAACGTGACAACAACAGTCAAATCAGTCAAATCAGTACAGTTCAAAGCAGAGCTCACCTCTTGCAAGGCTCGAGAAGGAAGCCTCCTCTCAGATGGCCCTCCAACAATACTAACACGAACCAGCACATGGTTCCTCTCCACCGACAGACCGTCTATGATGAAATCCCTGAGAAGAACAGAGAAGACTGGAGGTTACTTTACTGACATTTATTAAAACAAGTTAAGTTGCAGGAAGTTTAGCAACCCCTCTTTGAAGGGAGGTTAAGGAAGAGCTCAGCAATGAGCACGGAAATCAGCCTTGATGTCATGCATCTTCAGTAGTTTGTATACCATAATGATTCCTGGTTAAGACTGTAAGAGAATATATATATATATATATAGATATATATCTCTATCTCTCTGCTATACACACACACACACACACACACACACACACACACACACACACACACACACACACACACACACACACACACACACACACACACACACACACACACACGATTG
>VOQK01033514.1:0-15585 GCA_015052645.1 Benitochromis conjunctus
GGGCTACCACGGACAAGGAGACACTCGGGAGCAAAGGAGGAGCACAATTGGGAACTGCATTATTTGTGAACTGTTGGAATACATTTTGGAGCACTGTAAATAAACGCACTGTCTTTTCACCTCAGTCTAAAAACTGGGTCCTCTTTCCCTCTCACTTCCGTGACAGTTCCGTCTGAGAAGGGAATAAGAGCCGGTCTCCAACAACCGCCGGTCTCTTTTAAATGCCGCGCCGGCCAAATAATTTTTTGAATAAACGCCGGGGCTACTATTGGAAGATATATGGTATATAATGTTATTGGGCCTTCACCTTATACCAGAAACATCCTTGATGACTGTTGTGATTTTGAGTTATTTGAGTTAAAAAAAAAAAAGCGTCAGTTCCTGCGATAAGAAGGACACGCCAATCCTGCTAAATCCTGTGGTTGAAAACAGTCTAAGAGACTCAGGACATGAAACACAGAGCGACTCGACTTTGTCGTTATCCCTAATGAACAACGCTGACAGGTCAAATGGTCCAATCACTTCCACTTCCACTAAAGAGGTCAGAGGAAAAAAACGCTTTAACTGACGTCCCTCCCAGCAGCGTCTCCTGACCGATGCGCCTCTTGCTGCTGATGCTCTAACACTGCATTAGTACTCCTTTAATCATTGTTCATATTAATCATCACTGCTACTAATTAACAGCTGATTACCACTCACACTGATAAAGCCGGGCAGAGCCGGAGTCAGAACTTAATGGTTGCTTCCATTACAGCTAAGGATGAAAGCGAGGAAGACGGGGAGGCGAGGATGAGTTGTGAGTTGTCATAGAAACTGGAATAGCAGGGAATCCTGTGCTAACCTCACTGTGTCACTCTGTATGTGTGTGCGTGTTTTAAAAAAAGCCTCCTGATCTACATGCTCGCAGTTGCTATGGCAACGGAGTTGAACAATTTTCGCAGATCCCGTTTAAAACATCAACCTGCTGACTCTCTCTCTCTCCTCGTGTGTCTGTCATGCTTGCTCAGCCATCGCAACACTGTAGCTTAAAGTCTACATGTCCATCCACACCGAGACACTTGCCATGGGAACGCAGTGATTTCCAACGTAGGACCAATGTAAGCTGACGGGAGGAGAAGCAGATGGGAGTTCAGAGGCAGTTCAGATATTTGAAGATGGATTTATGAACTCGGCAGGAACCACTCATGTTTAAAGGACCACACCGCTGCTTTCTCTTTAATGCTTGTTCTTAAAAAACAACAGACTTGTTTCCTTAAGGTCAAAAAGGGAACACCTACAAAGGCTCTTCGACAACACGGTTAGAAAAGCTTCATATAAAAGTTTCATATAAAAACAATTTAACTTTTAAAAACAGACCAATCTCAGTAGGGCAAAAATTACAATCATGGTTATTTAACACCCAGCTTTTGAAATAAATAATATCTGCTGTTGTCCACAGGACTAAGAAGCTGAGATGGTTTTGTTATTCATACGCTTTAAAGGATGTGGCTGGATTCATAACAACAAAACAAAATCAGAGCAGCACCGTTAGGAGGGAGGCAGCAAAATAATTGGTTTTGTTGTTCATAATCGCAGCCGTACATCTCAGGATCAGAGCAGGCTAGAAATTAAATAACATCTGATGAGTTACAGAATGAAGTATGATGTTCATTTTGGAAATTATGACTCTCATTTCAGAAAGGACGATGATTTTAAAGCTTCAAAAATACGACTTCACATACGGGTGATGTCACGGTGGCCACCTGCAATGAGGTCAAGATCAGGTGACCTTTTGTGCCAACGTCCTAACATGGCCAGGGAGATCTGCTGATCCTTGGACCTTAGCAACCTTGAGTCTGCAGCTCAGATGTCTATGGTGATGCTGATCCATTAAAGGTTTTACTAGAAACAAATAATAAAATCTTAAAATGGATCCTAAAACAAAAGGGAGGTGGTGAAGAGAGGCCAGGTTGGAGGAAATTAGCTTGCGTACTGGTTAAAAGACGAGCTGAGTATAGTGTAGTGTTGTTCTGGTATTTAAAAAAAATTAAGAATCTAATCATGAGCTGCTGTCAGATCTGCTTCGATGACTACAAATATGATGAAGGCAAAACAGAGAGTACAAACACTTAAATGAATTAAATTAAATCTGAACAAACCTCACTGGTATGGCCAAAATATAAAATCTTCATAGGATTAGTGACAAAATATGAGGCGCTATCTGTTCCTTTGGTGTTGTGATGGCCAATCATGCAAATTTCATTTCATTACATTCCAGCTCCACACACTTTTTAACTTTTCCAGCTTGTGGTCTTGAACACCTGGACACTTATTGGACATGAAGCAGCTGTTTGGACCTTTTTAGTATCCTCACACTCCATAAATAGTTACGTTTCAAGTGAGCTTTGAGCGGAAAGTGAGCTTTTAAAAACTGTCTGAATTTGTCGCTTGCTGCATTCAAATCTTTCCGTTGAGTTCCCAGCTTTAAAAATCTCAGATACTGAGAAAGTGTCCTTGAATGCACCAGCAGCGAATTTTCAAAGCGGTCCCCGCTCTCAGCAGCATTACCACACAACCATAATTTCAGTTTTACATAAAAGCCAATACCCCAAACACACTTTAAGCTGATTTTGACAGCATGCTGAAGTGAACGGAGGGTAATCAAGCAGCGCCAACAGGACACAGAGAAGCGGCTCCCTGAAATGAATCACTTCCTTTCATTTACTGCAGTAAAAGCTCGGTAATTGCTGATATATTTCACTCTAACATCTCACCCTGTGGAGGAATCCTCAGCACACAGGATGACATGTCAGCCTGTAAAATGTCACAGGACCAAATTAAAAAGACTCTTTCATTCCTTTTCCACCAACACACTGCTATTCAGAGCAAGAGCAGGCTCCAGAGTTTCCCAGCATGCACTGGGCAGAGGTCACACAAAGCTAAAAACAAAAACATTCATAATAACACATACGCAAGGTTTATAAAGTCTTTGTTTCTGAAATAAAAGGACTTTTTCCGATTGACTTGTTCATACTGTTAAAGGTTAATTCAGAATGGTTTTACCGTAGACATGCAACGATAATTTTAATTGATCATTTGGGCTCCTGACAACTTCGGTAAAATCAAGATTAAAACATCATCAATATAAATATTACATCTGAATCATTTTCTTCAAATCCTTTTTTTCAAAAAAATGGAATTCTCCATGACATTTTATAACTTAAACTCTACATTTAATGATGAAATGGAGAACTTTTATTTATTTATTTAGAATATTTTGAGTTTGATGCCTGCAAAACAACTCAAATAAAGTTGGGGCTGAGGCAGAGTTTTCACTGTGTTGCATCAGATCTTCTTTTAACAACACTCTCTAAGTGTTTTGGGAACCGAGGACACAAATTTGTGTAGTTGTTAAAGCTGAACCCTTTACAGTTCTTGCTTGATGTGGGAGTTTTGCTGGTTAAACGTTCAGAGTCTTGTTTGTCATAATTTTTGCTTCATAACACTTCTAATGTTTCTGTGGAGTTACAGGTCCAAAATCCTGGATCATATCCCTACGCAGACACTGCACCCTCCTCCGCCATAAAAACTGGTATGGAATGGCTCGAGGAACACGACAGAGAGCCCAAGGTGTTTAACTGCCCTCCAGTCTCCCAAGATCCCAATTAGCACCTGAATGCTTGAGGCGTTAGAGTAACCCTGATCATCATCACTGCAGACCACCATATACACCACGACAATAGCACTCCCCTGAAAATTATTCATCGCCCCATCTTGATGCAAAATACTGCTCCAAAAGAGCCCAACCTGTTACTCAGGCTCCTAGATTCTGATACTCTGTCTTTGGCATGGGCCAGAACAAGCCTAATCCATGGAGACTTCACCCCACAACCCTAAGAATTATATCCATTTCCTAACAGACAAGAGGAGCTTGGTTGGCACAAGGACCTACACAATATTAGGCAGCTGGTTTTAAATGCTGGATGTCAAAGGTTTAACAGTCAATCTAGGGTCTAAGCCTGGGTATTAACCAAAAGAATGAGATCATAGGTACAAACAGATGACACGAATTGTAGAAAATGTGGACTCCAATGTGTGAAGCAATGAAAGAAATTCAGCCTTTTGTAGTGAAGACAGGTGAAAGTACCTTTACTAGGCGGGTCCTGAGTCACACATATCGTGATTTTGAGGTGAGCAGTTGAAGTGACTACAAGAAGGAATGAGGATATTCTTGAGTGATGTGGTGGGGTTACCTCTGCAAACATAGTTTTGAATGCCCACTAGGAACCTACCATTAGTATGATGCATGTGATGCACGATGATCAAATCATTTTGCCTATGGCTTTAGAGGCAGGCAATCCTCCTACGTGCCTCTCCTTGGTGTTTTTCTGAGAATATCCAGCTGGGAGGAGACCCTGTGGTAAACCCAGAATTCCTGCAGATCTGACATGGAAGTGCCTCATGATCCTCTAAGAGGAACTAGAAAACAATGCTAGAGGAAATGACATCCAGAGGACAATGCTCAGCCCCTACCACTGTAACCTGACTTTACATGAGCAAAACAAACTGGATAGATGGTTTTAACCTCTAGTATATTTTGTGTTAGCCACACACTAATTAGGCAAATAAAGTGCGACACATTCATTTTGATGTTACAGTGTTTCTTTTAACTGATTTTTCCCCTTTGAATCCTTAAATAGGGAAAAACCATATAACTATAAAAGTATATAAAAGGTGATTGTGAAATACACTCTGACTCTAACCCTAACCTTAGACAGGTTACTGGAAGATGTTATATACGTCAACTCGTCTGTGAGCAACTTGGGATCCCCCCAGGAAAAATGGGAAAATGCTGCTTAATCTGCTGCCCACATGACCCAACTTCAGATAAGAGGAAGAAAATGGATGGAAAAGTGGATTTTTTTATGTTGTGGCTGATCCATAATCCATCTAATGGTAGTGGAATACTACTGTGGGTGAAATCCCAGGAGACGCACTTACTGTAACCTAGTTTTTCAGCTCTGCTCTTTTGTATTCTGCCGCTTTCTGTTCAGTCCTGGTTGTACAAAATGAGCAGAAAATGGTGTTATTATCAGTTTGTCATTAGTTCACTGAGTGTTTATGTTCTCCCTGTTTTCCCAGTAAATACTGGCTCCTAACACCAGGAGAGAAGGTCATATAATATCAGTGTACTGCATCTGTGCTTATTGAAAATAACCCGGTGCACTCTCAAACACAGAGCCTGTATTAATGTCCAGCTCTGTCCACTTGCTGCCTTGACTGTTCCCGCTGCAATCAGCTTTAAGTTGCAGGGTTTGATTTTCAGCCTCCACTTCAGCGTCCACTTCAGCTCTACCAATCAGAGACACTGAATCACTTTCCTGTCATTCAAATAACCTTTCATAGAGAGTGAAGGTGGTCGACTGGAGTCCAGAAACACTAAATTGACTGAAGATTATGTTTTCTCTGCTTTTGATTAGCAGGGTGAGACCTGAGAAATACCCCTTTCTGTCTGTTTAAAAAGCCAACAAACACTTCTGAAGCCAAACTCACTGACGAAGCATTTCTGAATAGCCCTGCAGCTGTTGAGGTTTTCACTCCTGTGTGCATTTTTCTTTTTATCTCCACCTGTTCTGAGGGTTTTGAACTGAGACGCTCTCAACGGTCGTAACAAAAGAATGCAAAGAAAAAGCCAAACTGCATTTTCATGCCTCACTGCTTGAAATAAAAGCTCAACAAATTAGAGCTTTTCACTGTTGTTTTGACGGATTAACCTTCAAAATGAAGGCAAAGACAAAAGGCAAGCCAACAATGTGACAGCTGTTCAAATATAAATCTGTGACATGCACTGTTGATGAAAAGCTTGATTACACAGGAGTTTCTAAATGCTACATGTCCACAGGATTTATCCTTTTGATGCATCCCATCCACTGCTTTTCCAGAAGTCACATTTGCTTCCTCTTCATTTGTCTAAAGTTGAAGTCTGGATGGGGCAGATGTGAGGTGGGAAGTTGAACGGTTCCCTTTTGGAAACTCCCAAAAAATTATTATACCATTTGACAGAATAATGAAGTGTTCTCAAAAACACATTTCATTGAACTATTTTTGTAAGTGATAGTTAAATAAGCTGGCCCCTTATTCCAGGCTGAAATCAAAGAAATTGTCATTGTCAAGCTACACTGCTTCTTTCAATAGTGCAGATGACAGTATCGCGCTTTCTCGCCTGACACAGTGTGCAAGGTAAGAGCCATGTTGCGTTTTCCTCAACCTGTGGTGTCCCTCAAGGCTGCATTCATGGTCTTGTTCTTTTGTGAACAATACCTGCTTCCTTTGGGCTCTACATTTAAAAACGGATGTCATTCTATGCGGACGATACTCTATTACATTTACTACTAAAGTCCAACAACTCGAAGACCTAGCAATTGGTTTTATATTGTTTAGGGTTCCTAAAAATCTGGATGTCCATAAACCTTAACAGCAAAACTGACGTTCTGTTATTTGTTAGTTTAGACATTGCCTGTGCTCCTGATTGAAACACTGTACTGAATCCTTAGTAAATACTTTAGTGTGACTTTAGACCAAAATAGACCCACAGGCTCTCAACGTCCTGAAAGGAAAACTAAACAACCCTTCTAAAAGTAAAATCAGTAAAAGATAAACTCTAGGCAAATAACTAACAAATCACTGCTGGTATTTAACTTGACTTGAGAGGGCTTGTCGTGTTTTTGTGCAAACAAACTGCCCCTGAACTAAACATCTGCCCCTTATAGTGGTTATTTTGACATCAGAAGCCATAATTTAAACCTTTTAGAGAGAGGTCTACAAATTTATGACAAAATGTCATAATTCACAGAATCCATCTACAAAAAAACCTTCATAAATTGCAAATATTAGCTTAATTTTAATTCAGGTGTGTATTATGCTGATATAAAAATCTGGCATCACAATGCTGTTTAAAACAGAACAGAAAACGATTTGAGTTTGTTTATATTCATAAATATGTTCCTAATTGGTGTCTGTGAATATTTGCATTTCTTTCGTTGGTTGATACAAGCATTTACCCCCGGTACAGGACTTACACTGTTGTACAACAGTGTGCAACACAAAGTCATCTGGTTCTAAAAGTTCTTGGGTTTAAAACAAGGACCTCAATTTTATTATTAAGAAATCTGTTATGGTTACCAGATTCATGGAGTTCACCACAATTCAGCATTATGTTTCATGTTTCAGTTCAATTTTTTTCACATTCTCAGAGAAAGAAAATCTGCCCATATTTTAGATAGATGGATTAAAACAGAATAGTTAATCTATCAATGGCAGTTGTTTTTTTGTTTTTTTTTACCATATCTGATATTTATCAGATGTCTTTTGATGACCTGCAGGTATACATAAATGCTTTCATGCAGTTTCTACCACTGACTTCTAATCAGGTCTAAATTAATGATCTTATATTGGATCCGAACTGCTGTCTTCAAGGAAAAGGTCCTGTGATTTATGTCTTTTATATCCACTATAAAAGCAGATGTCTTCAGCCTTAAAGGAAATATTGTTTTTATTTTATCAGTACAGATCCTACCCTTCACTAGACTTTGAAAAATGAAGGTAGAGAGGAACCCAGCTTGTTAATTGTTATACCAGAGGACCTTAACCAAATGCCACTATGAGACAAGTTAGGAGTATAAATCCCCTCATCAAATAAAATGCCCAACAGCAGACGATCTGTAAGAAATTCGAGTAAAGTTCTAGTATTGCCCTTTCATAAATCTGACAGAGAAGTAGAGCTAATAAAAAAAGGTTAAAATCAATTCAGCAAAGAGATCTTCAAACACCTGGAAAATGTAGATGAATTTAGTTTTTTCTTTCCATCTCCCATTGCTTCTTCCATTTCATTTCATCCCTCTTCTCTTCCCATTCTTCCCTCCATCTCACTTCTTCTCAGCCGCTCTGAAATTCAGACTTTCACACCTGAGTGAGCAAAACGTTTCTGCTACATATCGGCTGTCAAAGTATATTTTTCCTGGTAAAAGTGCAGCTCCTTGTTATCTTTGTGCTTGCTGTTGTAAATGTTAATGGGTCCTTCAGGTAATACTCAGTGGGAGCAGGAGCAGCTTTTGTGTTGCTCACAGCGACTGTTTTCCGCCACTCTTCTCTGCAGAGTGCTCTGTTATGTAATGTCTCCTCAGGTCGGTCCTCAGGTTTCTTTCAGGACCAACCTGATCAAGGATGTTCTGTGCTTCTCCGATTTAGGCTCAACTTTTGGAAAAAAGTTGAAATTCTTTGTTCGATTAGAGCAGTAGTAGGCTTTGTCCTGAAATAACTTGGGGTCAACACTTTGATCACTTCCAGTTTTTGTCCTGAATGGAGCCACTGTCCTCCTACACAGAACAATGCTGAGGCTACAGTCTTTATCTGGAAGCAAGAGTGAGATCTAAAAATGATTTGGCTCCAGAAGACCATAGGAAGAGTCGGATGATAAGAATTGCTTTATAGTAAGAGTTTACACGTAAACACTGAATTTTGGTTGATGAACATTAACTGCCAAAAGACAAGGGACAGAGTCCATCTATTTCAAACAGAATCTAAATCTTTGTGAATCCCTTAACAGGTTTATTTTTCTATTAACTCTGAGGTGTCTAATGGGTTTCATTCATTGAAGCTTGTTGATAGATATCAAAAGTGTCAGGGAAAATCCCAAATGAATTCAAACTTGTGACTCCAATTCTTGTTTCAGTCATTAAAGACCTATGCTGTACAATTATCCCACCATGGAAAAAGAACAGTTCAAAGAAATCATTAAAAACAAATTACAATGAGATTCATACGCATGACCACAGCTGTATTCATGGCAATTTAGACAAATATGTAAATATGGTATATGTCATTAATACATTAAGGTGAAGACCTTAGAAAGTGTTTAGTTGGTTATTCTCAGTACATTTGAAATTGACGAGCTGTCATGTGATGAATACCAACCAAATTCCATTAAAAAAGACCTTTTTTACTCAAAAAAATATTTTAAATTCAATGAGTGTATCAGCAGTCTACATTGTGACATCTGAAAGTTAAGTATAATTTTAGTTGACAGCTGGAAAACCGATAAAAAGCTCAGATGTACTTTCACGGCCCTCTTGTATAATTCAGAAAGACTGAATGTTCCTCTGTAGTGAGAAGAGCGTCTGTGTTTCCAGCTGACAGCGATCACAGTCTGGCTGTTTTACACACCGAGTGATCAGAATAAAATAATTTGGAAAAAAATGAGCTTGACGTCCTGAATTTCAAATTCTGTGTTTCAGAGGCCGAAAGAGAAGAAAAAAGCACAGCAAGTTGTCGAGTGAAGGCTCGGTGAGAAGCATGTATTTACTTCTGCTGACAGTTTGCCTTCAGCCTCCATACACACTTCCACCTTGTTACAATAGAACTGGCCTAAAGCCAATTAATCAGGCAGTTTAGATATTGTCGTTATTATTGGAGGAGTCAGGAGGGGAACACCGGGTTAGTTTTCCTGGACTCGAGGTCAGAAAGGGGTCCTCGTACCTTTAAATATATCTTTATTCTTTGGTGATTGCTTTTTAATCACGTTGTTGTGTTTTGGTACTCAAGTACTTGTTCATTTTATTTTTGTCTAAATTTTTTCTGATGTAATGGTCGAATCACAGTGAGGGCATTTTTGTTGTTTCCATTATGTTTTTTTTAAGAAAATTGTATTTAATTCATTTATTTTTTATTCTTTTTAGTTTTCTTTCAGTCTATATTTTAAAAAGTAGTTGAGTTCTAGTTAATTTTTTCACTAGTTTTAGTGTTAAATTCTCTCGTGTATTTATCCAGAGGCTTTATAACATCTGAGTACAAGCCCCATAATAACACGTAGACTTTATATTCAGACAACCTTGAATTAAACCTATGGGAGAGTTCTGCAACAACAAAAGTGGGGGCAGAAGAATAACTTCCAAAGGTAAAAATTCGACTGGTGATTCTATACATACATATTCAAAATGACTAAAAACAGCTACAAAGAGACACAAAATAAGCCCAAAGAGACAAAAAAAATGGCTTCCTCCTCCACTACTGACAGGGCGCCTCAGCTGCTTTCACTGCAGCCAATAGCTGCAGGATGTGAGCGCTGTTTGAATCACAGTAGCAGAAAAGCTAATTTACTTCTTCTTCAGACCTGCAAACATGACTCAAGGTTTGCAATGTTGTGGCATGAATGTGAGCCAGCGAGGAGTGTTTTTTATGCTCTTTCTAGACTGAGATATAAAAAAAGACTTCATTGACCTTAAATATGCTGGAGGAACCTAAATGAAGAGGTGGAGGAACCAGCAGAAACGGGGTCCTATATTAGACTGAAAATGAATGAGCGCCTGGAAGTGTTTCAAAAGATCACACTTGTCTTTTTTTTTTCTTGTTTTAGTCCTTTTACTACAAATCCTGTCCTGAAGCAAACAGCGAGGTAACAGCATGAAGTCTCCAGATAAACAATTTCTCAACACACATGTCTGAAAACTGATAGATAATCCAGGATAAATTAAATAAAAGACTCACTCCATGCAGTTACAGGCTTTTGTCCAGGCAAATTACTCAGTTCTTGAATCAGTTGTTGATGCATATAACTTGCAAATTTGCTTAAATGCTCCCAGATTTTAGGTTCAGAATATAATGTCAGTGCTCCATAAATGTACGTTCGGCCATAATATAAAACAAGCCATCTTCTTACATCATTTTCTCAGGTGATATGATACTGGCCTAAGATTGAAACACACTTTCATCTGGATATTTGTTTGCTTGAAGTGGCTCTTTTTTTGTCTTTCATGTGAAATCCAAAAAACACAGAAGATTATGAACGGACCACAAAATACCCTAAAAATCACTGCAATGTAGAATACTGCTCAAATGTCTTGAACCTCCACTCATTTCTTTATAATTTGCCTCCAAGAAGTGTGACTTGTGATGTTTTTTAAAGATGTCTTGAGTAATAGTTGTCCAGGGTTTCTGAAGGACATTGGCTGCTTTTTCATTCATTTTCAGTGTAATCCTTGTACCTTGTAATTTTCAGAGGACTAATAGTGGGAAACTTGGTATAACTCAGCATTGTGTGCAGTGTAAACTGTACAAGTGGAGGATACAGAAGAAGTGTCAGGCCCCAAAACTATCTACAGCAGACAATCATTACCTGAAAGTCATGTATGTAAGAAATAAGAAAAAACTGAAGTTGATCCATCTTCTGTTCACTAATACCTCATTAGAAATGGTGGAAGGGTGGCTACCAAGAAACCCTTCTTAAGTAAAGGAAGAAACCTGGACTGGATCCAGACTGCATCAGTGGAAACAGGTTTTACAGAGAAATGAATCCAAATGAGAAATGTTTGGTTCAAATCGTCATAAGTATTTTACAGAGGAATTCCTGAGAGGTCCAACAGTGAGCGTTTACAGCCATCTGTAAAACATGGTGGCGGCTCTGTCATGGTCTGGCTGCATTTGAGCCAGTAGTGTTGAAGATAAAGGAATGGAATTATGAAGAAAGTACCATCAGATTTACCGTCTGATTCATTTTTCAGCATGACAATGATTCCAAACATGTAATAAAGGCATACCTGGATAGAAAAGCACACAGTGGAACACTATCAGTCATGGATTGGCCTCCCCAAAGTCTGGACCTCAACATTTTGAAGCAGTGTGGGATCAGAATAAATGGCAGAAACATCCAAAGAAGAGCTTTGAATGTCCTTCAAGAAGCCTGCAGAACTGTTCCTGAAGACTATTTAAAGAAATTACAGAAATCTGCCTCAGACAGTTAAGATTGTGCTGAAGAATAATGGTGGTCATACCAAATTTTGCTTTCAAGCTTGTTAGAATGTTACAAACTCTGTTTCTGTATGCTCTCTATATATTGTGTTTCTAGCAAAATGAGTGGTAGCTTAAGTCTTTTGCACAGCGCTATAAAACAGCTAAAAACAACAAAAATGACCTCAGAAAAACTAAATATATCTCTAAACGAATTAAATGACTAAAACCAAACTAACTGACATATGACTAAGTAGCTTCACAAGAACTAAAAACAGTCAAAAACACACACACAAAAAAATGACCACAAAAAGACTAAAATGACTAAAATGAGACTCAAAACATGAAAAAATAGCTAACAGTGAGAAAAAGATTAAAAACCGACATAAAACAACTAATATTGACTGCAGAGACAAAATAAATGACTAAAACAAGACACCAAATGGACTCAAACTGGAAAAATGACTCAAAACAGTTTCATAACAGCTAAAAGTGACAACAAAGAGTCAGAAATGGCTAAAAGCAAATCCATCATTGCTTCAAGTGCAGAGAGGAAACACAGTAATATCAAGATAGATTTACTCACCTATCGTCAAGAGTCCCATCAAACTTTTCCACTGTCCTTTACTGAGTTCGACTGGTCTCTTCTGGTCTGTCCTGATTCTGTTTTGGTCTGGGTTACTGGTCCGGCGCTTTCTTTGGTTTCTGGTCCTGGGGCAGCCTGGTGCAGCCTGGGGTGCCTGCTTCCTGTGTCTCTGAAAGGTTTTGATTGGATGAAGATGTGGTGTAATCCTGTAGTAGCAGTAGGATGAGTGCTTTCTGCAGCAGATGGAGACGTTTCTATTGTAGCACCTTTTGTCGAACCCTTCAAACTATGAAAGATTTTGTGTTGTAATACTGTAGATAAAGTGTAGTAATCCTACAGGGGCATGAGAGGTCTCAGGGTTTTCAGATTGTATTCTGGGAGCTGCCCTGCCCATCCTGTAGAAAGGGAGGAAGAGAGATGAGGAAGAGCGAGAGGAAGACGGGTGGGAGGTAAAGGCGAGGGAGGCCAGGATATAGAGGGGGGAGAAGAAGGAGAAAAAACATGTCAGGAGATGGTGGAGCAGTGTGAATCAGAAGTGGGTCAGACACAGCTGCATTTCACGGAGGCCATTTCAGGTTCACTCAGTTACACAATATGAAGTTGTTAGCATGGCAACAAGGCTGCAAACCTTTTTTTTCCCTATCCACTGCCATGCTGGCAGAATTATGTAAAGTTTTATATATTGATTTATTTCTCACTTTCTATTCTAAGCTGAGTACAAAGAAACGTGAACTGGCTGAGGGCTTCACTGCAGCAGCTGAAACTCGTACATGCTAGCAGCGTTGATTAGTTGCTAGCCTGTACAAGCGTGACAGTGCATGGACTGCAAACTGACACAAAGATAATCTTGAACTATGAGACTTAGAGCCGGTCACCAAATATTTTACTCATTAAGTATTTCTTTATTACATTTGGTAAGTAAATTCTGTTTTATTTTTCTATATTACCTTTATAGAGCTATTTTACCATACAAAGTCAATTTATTGTGTTACATTAGCCTTTTCAGCAACTCTTTTGCATCTTATTTAAGTGTTTTTATTTACTCAGTTTCAAAAATTTAAATGAGCTCCATTCTTCTGCATAAATTTTTAACTTTTTCTACTTTTTAAAGTTTTTATATAGGTCTTGTTTAAGGTTTTGTCTCCTTTAACACAGGAATTTCCTAAAGTTTAGAACAAATATAGAAAGTTTCATCTTACTTTAAAATGTCACTAAAAGATAACAGCTATGCTTTCACACAAAGAATCTAAAAATTGATTCATATTGAGCAGAAAATACCTAAATAACCACAGATACTTAAACAATAAAAAATAAAAACACATAAAACTGGAAAGAACCTCAGAACATGACTAATGAGAATAAATTGCACCCAACAGATAAATTTGGGGTATTGGTTTTGTTTTCTCTGCTGTACCACCTAGCAACCCCAAAGCTGATGAAAATTTATAACCTTAAATTTTTAGGCAACAATGGACCCCTGAGTCATTCGATGTGTGCTAACCTTGGATTTGGAACTAATTCAGCTAGTTTCAGAGAGAGGATGAACTGTGGAACTGCACCAAGACCCAGCAAGGATTATTTTGAACTATAAGTCATGCAATGGTACTCTAGTAGAGTCCAAGAATAAAAATATGGAAAATGAAAATGAGCAAAGTTCATTTCAACTTACATTTGTCCATCTATTTTCTTAACCAGCGATCCAACGATTGCAGATATTTGACTAAGGCTAAATGCCAGTTTGACTTGTAAAGAACAAGTATTGCCAACTTCTTATTGTTGTGTTGATCTGGAGTTGAGACCTGAATACAGACACCAGTGGAATTTCTTATGCCTAGTCAGGATAGTGCTGGCAGGACATCTATACCTGTGTCCACCAAAGGTAACAAACTGTCTTGCAAGTTCTTCTGTGATTCTACCACATATTACAGGTTGTTCACCCTGATACTTTTAATACTCATGTACTTATGATAAAAGCTTATGTTATCTCCACTAAACTGTTCATATATAGTCTGCAAGGTGTCCTGGCTGATGCATCCACCAAGATTGGGGTTTCTTTTATTTATTTATTATTTGCAATTATTTTATGCATCACCAGCTTTAACTTATCAACAGTGGTAGAGCGCTTGAGATTCAGTTATGAAAGTCCAACAACATATGAAGATCAACACCTGTTCAGATTCACAGGTTGGCCCCAGAATAAAGACCAAAGTTATGCATGACCAAATTAGAATAACAGGCTAGGTGGGCGTAACCTCTGGTAGCCTGTTAGCTTATGGTAGCCTACTTGCAGGCAGCTGGTGGCTTGCTAATTGCTAACAGCATGCTAGCCAGCTGGTCTGTGTGGGTCTGTCTGTAAAACCGGAATGTTTCCACAGCAACGCAGACAGCAGGAGGACATGTTGCAAACAAGAACACAATTTAAAACAAGTAAAGACAAAGACTAGAAGTACTTCCTCTGACTCATGCTTCCTGTTTCCCGTCTGGGTTGCCAAGGAAACGGATGTTTGCCAGGAAAAAGCTGAGAACCTGGACTTCGCTGATAACACACAAACACTCACATTTGACATCTATCTTTGTGACAGACCCTGTTGACATTTCCTTAACTGTAACTTGATTCCACATTAAACCCTCAAATAGGCATGCGATAAAACGACAACTCAATGGTGTGTCCTGATAAAGTATAATTCTTACATTAGTCCTGATAAAGACAGCTATACAAAAATACAGACATACACATACACAGCTTTTTATCATTTTATGCACCATCACTGAAAATTTAAGAGGCAACCTAAGGGCTGAAAAATTGACGCTCAAGGCAGTAACACACATTCCAGCCGTGTATTCCAGCCTTAACCCTAACCTTAATCCTAACCTTAACCTAATCCCTAACCTTAACCACAACCTTAATCGTATTAGATAGTGTTTTCCAAAGCAATTCATGATGAGCAAGTAAAAATAAATGTACATGTGTAGATTCAGTCCAAACGGTGCTCATGTTTCATGTTGGGTGTTTGGCCACGTGGCGTAACATACCGACGTTTTGTCACATAGTGTAATATGTTACACTTTGGGAGTGAGAACGTGTTGTACTCACAGAGTAATAAAATTGAAAAGAAATAAATAAAATAAATAAAGTTGTGACTAAGAATCTATATTTCTTACTATACCGTCCCGGCGTGTATTCAAAAAATTATTCGGCCGGCCCGGCGTTTAAAAGAGACCGGCAGTTGTTGGGGACC
>VOQK01033524.1:0-17850 GCA_015052645.1 Benitochromis conjunctus
ATATATATATAAATATATAGATATATATATATATATATATATACACACATATATATATAAATATATATATATATGTATATATGTATATATATGTATATATATGTGTGTGTGTGTGTGTGTGTGTTTTGTTGGTCTACATACTGAACTTACAGGATAGAAACAAAGTATCGATCCTATCATGTCAATATCAGTCCAATACCAGTGTTGGTATCGATACTGTCAATATTTGGATCGATCCGCCCACCTCTACTAAAAGGGAAACATGTCTGTGCTGAGTACTTTTCATTAGCTGTCTGGGGGCTGCTGCAAGCAGCCTCATTAAGTTAAAGCAACAATGTTCGCTGTCAGAAATCCTTTCAGTTTGTTGTAAACATTAATCACTCCGGGTTCCATTGTCTGCTTAGTATCCCAGTGTTCATAAACTCCAGGTTTGTGAGTTTTGTAATGATCTGTATTTTGCACGAGACGTCACCTCATTTACTAACGAAGGTGTCTGCCAGCAGGCTGGTTAATTTTCTCCTGAAACCTCTCCTTGCCATTATAAATAATAAGCAAGTAGAACCCATTAGCTCAGCCAGTTCCTCATCATGTCTCCAATCAGACTGGATGGCGTGACCTTGGGGTGTGGGGGGGAACCTGCGCTGCAGCACTTAGAAAGGAGGGTGGCAGAGATGGAGATGGGTTGCTTTTGGTGGCATTTGTTATCAAGGAACCCAATTACATCTAGAAAATGTGGTCGCCATAAGCAATTGCCATTTGTCACGCCGTATAAGATAGAGGAGGTGTTTGGAGAGAAATGTGTGTTATCCTGATAATATGCACTTTGGACAGCTCTCGGTGTCGGCCTTCTCATCTCAATGTGCGTCTTTTAATTTAAAAGAAAGGTGTGATTCTTCAGAATGAAAAGTCCTTTGTGAGCCCCTTTCAACAATGGTGCATGGAAGAGGCAATGAGTCACAGTGAATCATGGCAGCCTCTCACCAGCTGCCAGCCAGATGAAGACACGCTGCGAGCAAAAAGTCTGACGAAACTGCAGCCGCAGTCGTGTGCTGCTCTTTCTACTTCAAAGCACGCCGCGGCGAGCGGGAACGTATAGCGTTCCACGAGCGCGCCTAACAGCTCGTTCAAAGTTTGAGCGAGTTTCTCTAACAATCTGACTTCCAGTTTTGTTTTCAGATCTTTCCTGGCAGGTATTTCCTCTGGTCTTAAGCTGCCGCTGTGTGAAGGCTGTGCTAAGTCAGTGGAGGCTTTACTGTAATCAGTTATTCAGCTCTGGCATTCAGAGTCTCCGCTCCAGACAGAGGAATCCCCGTGGCTCACCACAAACCCAATCAGGCCCTTTAAGTACACAGCTTTAGAGCAAGGTCTGGGACCGAGAGTGCAGCAGCAGCAGCAACAGCAAAAAAATGTTTCCAGTTCCCCGGGGTGGTGGTCCACATGCATCTGCAGCCTGTACAAGGGCATTTCACTAATAGTTAGTGTCTTTTGTTCAGGCTTCTGTGCTCTGTCACACAGTCTTTTTCCTTCACAGTATTCCCTTCAGACTTCTCTCCGGCTTTTTGATTTGCCCTCTGTTTCCACTTAGCAGTCCTGGCTATTTTCCAAGAAACACCCCAGCACCATCCTCCAGGATATACAGGCTTCTAGTAGTCTGGCCACATGTGGAGAATGCATTGGAGTTTACTGTATGTGAGAATCTACAAAGAAAGCACCTTGGCTGAGTCCCCACCCCCTTTCTGAGGTTTTAATCACAGACGATTACAAAATGACAATTACATGCGGCAACAAAGCGAGCCGTTCCTGTGATTGTCGCCGTAATCTTTCCCGAGTGCAATCAACAACATCGAGACTGCACATCAGTCCTGCAATTAGGCACGTCAAAATTACAGCGTGGCTTTTTATCCGCGACTGCTTGTTTGATAATGCTTATTGGCAGGTGCCTTTGGAGGAGCAGAGGAAGGGAGCCCACAGCTGATGCATTATGTAAAGCCATACTGTATCGTGCGGGCAGATGTTTCCTCCCAGCGACATAACCATACATCTCCATATCACAGCAGCGTCCTCCAGAGTTCTTCCTGTGGTTTTTTTATTGTCTTTCCCATGGACGCACACGCCCCGTCCTTGACTTTCATCTTGGGATTGTGTACGCAAATTGTTCCAGTGCTGTCTAATCATTTTCTGGTCCAATCAGTTAGTCTGAAAGCGTGCATCTCCACTTCGGTGTCGTCCTCAATGTAAAGCATCTTTGGTCCCTTTCATTCTACTTATAGTGCTGTTGACAGGACCGCAGTATCTATGACCTTGCCAGGGAAATACCTTCATTCTCTGCTTTAATAGAGACTTACTGTTACAATACGTATCATCAGTAAGTCACCATGATATACAGGCTGTCATTCCAGCTACTTTCTGCTTAACTTTAACTGCTGTTTTGTCTTCATGAGGGTTTTATTTGCCAGCACAAAGTCATTTAGTCAGTGGGCTTGGATACGTTTTTTGTGGATTTATTTGAAGGAAAGACTAATTGTTATGCCTCGGAGGTCCATCGTTAATTAGAAGTTATCTCGGGCAGCTCTCACATGGTCACCGCACTAATTGGCAGTCAAAGCTGTGTACCACCTGGCCCAGCCTTTAGCTCACCAGGTGCTCCCAGCAAAGCCGCTGGCCTTGGCATTATGTGGCTGTGGCCTCTTAAACGAAGGCAGACAGCGGAGACAGACAGATAGAGGAGAGGGGAAGAGGGTGGGCACTATATCAGGACAACTTTGCTGATATGGCGAAGCTGAAAAACAGCTGCAAAAGGTTATTTCATGCTACGTAACTGAGCAAGCCTGTTTTTTTTGGGGGGGCGAAGCCAGCATGAAAGAAAGGTTCTGAAAAATTAGTGTAATCTTTTGATACACACGTCGTCACACATCACACCTCTTTGTTTCGGATTTCTAACACTTCAGGCGATGTGAGGTGGCAGCACATCAACACCAAGCGCAGCCTGTGCAGGGTTTGTTTACCTGTGCTTTGCAGAGGAAGAATAAGTTCAGCCTGTGACTGAACAATAGCTGGCATCAGAGAGGTTCTGTCCACAGAGCACAGAGAAGATAAGAGAACAATTGTGTAATTAAGTCTATTTTGCTCTTTGCGAGGGAAATGTGAACGTTCAAATCAATTAAAGCCACATTCTAAATTTTTAATTCAATGCAGTTGCAACGTGGAGGTGGAAACTGTGGAGAAAAGGCGGCGATTCAATCAAGAGAGAATGCTGCTGCTGGAAACTCACACCAGGAACCCACAGAGTAAGCTGGAATAGTGTGAGATTTTTTTTTTTTCCCACGCGTGATTGAGAGTCATGATGCATCTCTGCCATGAGAGAAAATCCATCTTTGACCCCCATTAATCTTGTCTAACTGGTCCAAATCTGCAGCAATCATAATGCCCAATCATAAAGTCCATAGAAGAGGCCAAGTAAGTGTGACCTGTGTATGACTCAAGCAAACCTCTGATAAAAACGTGGCTAGCGTCGCTGTGCTCCGGAGGACAAAAGACCTCTGTCTTTTTGTGCCACAAAGTCAGAAGCTTTGTTTTTTGTCTTTCAGCTCCAGCATCTAGGGTTCACAGTAATTCCCGAATGTGTCGTGCCTTTGTTCTTTGATCACAATGGGAATTTGAGATGTAAAGCGGATTTAGACAACGTGCCATATCTTGATGGATGGAGCAATAGAAGAAGCGCTTAAAAAACGCTTTGGAGCTGCGTTGTGTTTGCAGCCGTAGGCAAAAAACGTTAACGGTGTACAACAGAGCTGGGGGATGATGTGGATGTGTTTGAATTGTTGTTTTTGCTGTTTATTTTTCCAGGAAATGTTGTATTTAGGCGTCGAGCTTTGGCAGCATGTGCTTTATGATAGCAGCCTACAAATTCTGCATATCAGTATATTATATATGAAGCACGTCATCGATGAGAAAGTGAGTTATTATCAGCAGGATATTAAGCACCGGCAACAATTAGTCTTAACTAAGTTGCGAGAGTCCATTTGATATATATGTATAAAAATCGACAAACCATAAAAAATGACAAAAGCAGCAAATTACTGCCATATGAAGACTAATTGGTATAAACAGGCCTATCACTGCTATAATTACTGACAGGGCAATCATTACTTCCCCTAATGCTTCGCTGCAACCACCGTTAATAACACTTCATTAATTAAACATGCTATGAAAAACAGCAGCTCTGCAACTCTTCACTTTGGCTCAATGGAAAGGACTTCTCCTTGACTGGGCCCACTGTAGCTTTACTTTGCTCTGGAGGTCATCTCAGGAATAATGAGCAGGGAGAAATGTAAATACTCCTCTTTGCTTAACTGCCAGAGCACTTAGAATACCTGAGACAAGCCAAATTTGAGATTTGGGTTCGTAATGAGGAGCTTATTATGATACAAGCTGGACCAGTGGAGTGAAAAACAGAGATTTTTGCTATGCCAAAAATTGGAATATGCACAGGAGGACGGATGGACGGATGGAAAACCCTCTTATCTCTTTTGTGTGACATGTGAAATTCTTGCCTGTGACTACAACGATGGAGATGATGAAGTTAGCTTACTTTAGTGCAAGGGCTGAAAGACAGGGAATAAGTTACCCTGTCAAAGGGATGTTTGGCAGTTTTTAGAAATAACCCTGCTATATTGCTGTCCCCCTTTGGTCTTCAAGGTAAGCTGAGTTAATCTTAATGTTGCTCAAATGTTTCGTGGACAGCAACAACAAGTGAATTTGTAAGACAATGACAGCTACGGGGTATTATTACCATTTATATGCAGTCATGTTTCTGGTAACTTGTAATTGCAAGACCAATATCCTCTCGCCTTTAAGCTTTGTGTCAGCGCTGACACCTCAGGGAAGCGATCTGTCCTTTTACTGTGCAGTAATCGCCACTGTTGCCCAGCATGTTACTAATAAGACTGCCATTTGATGCTGGGTAGATAGCAAACAGTGGGTTTTCTGAACTTTTTGACTGGATGCAGCTATTTCTGACGAAAACAGCTTTGAAACTAAACCAAATTGTAACATTGCAATTCAATGAATCCCAGTATAGCAGCTGAAACACCTCATGAGTAATCATTGAGTTTCTGATTTCATGTAACCTTTGAAAGTGTAAACCAATATTGATTATATCGTGTTTATGCACAGGCACTGTATTGATTTTCTCATTTCACGACAAGAAAAATTGTGAGTAAATACAGTTGGAGCCATATACTGTGTATGTGTGCCTTTTTAACTGCATACACTGTATATATAATAGATGGACATAGCCTTTGCGATGTCACACATCGGGTTTGGACTTTGCCTCAACATGAGTGTTTTTGGTCCCAAACTTGAGTGACCAGATGAGGCCTAGTAGACAGCTATCAGATCCAGCTCCCTGTGTCGGTACACTTGTCAATCAAACAGACAGCCCTCCAACATTAAGCTTTTGGTTGACTATAGTAAGGTGCAATAGCTGTGGCTAACAGAAAAATTGTTATGTTGAACATCGGGACATTTGCACTGCACTAAATGGTGGACTACCAAAAAGCTGCACCTTCATTTGCAGCATATAAATCGTACACAACTAATTTCTGTGACTTTATCAGCATTCATTTTACAGAGAGTTTATTAGTGCTCTAAACCTCTCATAGCCGTCTTATAATTTTCAAACTTTTATTTTCTGAACACTGTTCCTTTGCAGTCGAGCTTATTAATGTTTCCTTCGAATGCAAGTCCTTGAAATGGATGAGAATGGGCACCAGTCTTCATCACAGCAACACAGACATGCTAGTTGGCTTCTGAAATGGTTATGAATAATTACTGTCTTCAGTTCTGTAATCAGTATTGGAAGTACATCTGGCTGGCTTCTGCATGGGTATACCAGGGATATCAGAAATGTACAGACTCTTTCTAATTTTCTAGTATTTATTGCCTTGTAGGCTGGAATGAAACCCTATTAAATCAAAGCTGATTTTTCCATTTTCCTTTGGATATGCTGAAATAAATAGCAAAAGGTAGAAATGAGAAGCAGCTAATTTCGGGCAATGTATTAAAAAAGGGGAAGCAAAACCTCGGTCGTTGCGTAATGCTGAACATCCCGTAATTTTTGCTTTGATAATAGGGGCATGACTTTTTTTGGAAAGATTTCTACCACCCGAGTAATCTGATTTAGAAATCGTCCCACATTTGTGTCTTCGGCTCATGAGGCTGTATGCAGTTTTCTTTTTGGATCTGTCTACAGAGTTTGTCTGTCTACAAGTGGAGGGATCCAGGAAAAAGACATCCTTTAAGGGTGACTGGGTGGTTGACTTGACTGTGTGCTTTGGGTTGTTGTCAAGTTGAAAGATGAAATTCTTCTTTGACATTAGCAGTGTATTTTTCTTCCAGAGGGAAGCAGATTTTCATCTCAAACAACTTGGTGTTTGGAGCCATTCATCTTCCCCTCTACACTGACCAGAGCCCCTGTCTGGCCTGTGGCATGATGTAGCACTTCAACAAGCGTACCAGTGTCATTCCTCCACTAAAGCCAGAGCCAACGCAGAGGTATGTTTCCCATTTATTTATGTATTTGTGATCAAGATTATGTAAAAATCGCCAGGCCAAATTTCTTGAAATTTGGGGAAAGGTGGAACAGAGGCAAATCACGAGACTGTCAGCTTTTGTGGCAATCCTGGTCATTGTTAAAGGGGAAAATACGGCATGATGCACCCTCCAAGTGCCCTTCCATGAAGACCTCAATTATAGCAAAAATTGTAATCACACTTTCTTTGGTTGCTATTGTTATCTTGCTTATTTAATGCGATTATTCAGAAATATAACAAATATTGTGCATTTACTGAATATGGTTGTCTGGCTGAGAGTTAGGGCATTTCTAGGGGGTGTTTTTGACCGTATAGCCAGTCTTGCAGGAGTAGCCTGTGTGAGATTAAAGAGTGTGGCAGACAGTGCTCCAGTCGCATGCCTTGGGCAACCTGCATGGTGGTTATGGGCAAGTAACAGAGTGCTTGCCCATAGCACTCTGTTGCTTGCCCATAACCGTGTGCTGTCTTTAAGTGATGACATATGAGCCCTGCTTCCCGGTCCAAACTACTCTGCGTTTATTAGGCTGTTGTGTTTTTAACATGCTTTAATGCTTTGTATCTTGTTCTATTTAATCTGAACAAGCCCCTAAAAAAAGTCATTGATCACTGTCGGCCTCGCTCAGTTTTATCACCACTAGCAATCGCTAGCGATCACGTAGCACATCATTATATACCGCCGCAGTGTTCATTTGATTTTGGGACCTGAAGTGGAGTTTGGACCCAGAAACGGCTAATGACGTCAGACTTAAAGACCGGATAGAAATTGGAGTGTGAGTGAGCCAAATATAAAGGTGGCTGCACAAGAACATTTTTGTAAACTTCCTCTAGCTCATCTAGTTGCTCTCTCTAGCTAGATCAGATGGATCTAGACTTAGACCTTGGCTCAAGCTGACTAAAATGGCGAGTGAGCTTGCCTTTTCAAGAGATGCAAAAAGGGATGCAATTTATCTACAATATAACACAAGCAAAAGTTTCAAAAGTTGCCCCAACTCAGGCAGCAGGGTTCAATAATTACCCCAACTCCTCACTTTGTTTTGTTATTTTAAATCATCTTCATGGTGGGTAGGACAATAGGTCAATAAATACTCTTTTAAATATCAGAACAGGCTACATTAAAAATATATAGAAATTACCCTAATGCTGCTTAATCAGCATCTGATAACAGGTCAGATTTTTTCAATGGCATTTTTATAATTTAATAAATGCTTAAGCAGCCTGTCCACTTTCACTCAGTGCACAGCTTGGCACAAAGGAACAAAAGCCGAATCTCCACCAGCTACTTTTAATATGAGTCTGAATATCATGGAGGAACGTATGTCTGTGAAGGTTCTCAGTAGCAGTTTATATTGGTCCCTAAAGTATGCCGTTCAGGAGAAGCAGAGAACGCATTTAGCTCAACCTCAGCCTCCATCAATCTCAATCCAGATACCTTCTTCTGCAGCGGCTTATGCTCAACAGTTGTCTCAACAACTAATAACATGTATGGGACTGTTCGGCTGATAAATTAGGCCTTTTTCACATCTTGATGATAAGTCATTAATACATCGCAGCAACAGCAGCAGCAGCAGCAGCACACTGAACTGTCACTGTGGAAGATGCAAAACATGGCATTGTTGCATAGCAGCAGGCATGCAGTGCCAAATCACGACAAGAAATCACATCAACCGACTGGATAATAATACAGAGAAAACCCCAACAATCAGACGACCCATTATGAGAAAGCACTTGGCGAGAGTGGGAAGGAAAAACTCCCCTTTACCTCCAGTAGAATCAGGCTCAGGCATTGGGGGTGAGGGATGGAAGACAGGAGAAAAGAAACACTGTGGAAGATAACCAAAGATTAATAATAACTAATGATTAATGCAAAGTGGTGTATAAACGCGTGGTTGAGGTGCCCGATGCATGAACATGTGATTTGTTTCCCAACACTTGCATCTTGATATAATGTCAGTAAGCTCGATTACAATCTCCAGCTCTAAAAATAGTCATTATTGGGCATAGTTTATACAGTGTTAAAAAAAAAGCGAGTGTAGCTATCCTGCTTTCATCACTCTTTATTTTTCTGTGTGTTTTTGAGCTCTTGAAGTGGGACACTGATGATATGCAGTCTCTTCCCCGCTCATTTACTCAGTTGCTTTTCTGCGAGTGTTCAAAGAGTTACTACATAGCATTATAATGTCCACTTAATGATGCACATGCATTTCTTTGCAGCACTACTGAACCGTTTATGGTGTCTGCTATTATGGGTCCTTGTTAATACTTCCTTATTGTTTTTTAAATGTGGTGCCATAAAAACCTACAGCAGCTTCAGGAAATTAATTGTATGTACATAAAGAGTGCAGCTTTCACAGCTTTAATTGGGACTTACAGTGAATAATTATTAAAATAAATGTGTCTACGCAAACTACGGCAAGTGAAAAATTTAATTGCAGCTGTTGTTTCTCCAGCTGTGATTACAGCGATTGCCCGTAAATTTCACTCATTGTTAATTATGTAAAAGGCCAAAACGGGGAAAACAATACGAACAACAAAGTAATATTGCAGGATAAATAACTTACAATATAAAACACCTTAAAATAAAAAAACTGAATACCTGCCATAGATCCACAATGTGTCATCTTTGCCGTTTTAAACCAAGTAGTTTGAACTTTATATGTGCTGGTAGGAGGATTGTGTTAGCTTTGGACTGAGTTAGTCTAGCTGTTTTTATGCAAAGCTGAGCTAGCCTGCCTCTGGCTATATGGACACAGAGGGGTTTAATGCTGATTTTTCATCCACCCCTCTGCAAGAACGTGAATAAGTAGGTTTTTGTTGCTTTTAAGCATATCACATCTTAGACCACATTTATAGCCGAACGGAGACACCACCCATTATACAGAGATTTGCATTCTCTATGCTGTCACATGGGTAAAGTCTAGAGCTGTCGTCAGTATCATCGGGTTTCGTCCATTTCGTCTTATATAAAAATGAGATCTGCTTTGCAGACAGTAGATGCACAACTATTGACTTTATTGGTATGCCTCTAATGTAATGTCTTGTGAATAAATGTGAATTGAGGTTGGCTTATATTCTTACAGAAAGATGTTCTAGAAAATCACGTTTAGATGTTGAATTGATTTTCCTTAGCAGATCCACTCTCTGCAGCTGTGCTGTATGTATGCAGACATTGCTTTTGCTGGGATAATCCTTGAGGGGGAAAAAAGGTGAAAGGCAACATTTGAACCACGTGAAACATTTTTAAAACCAAAAAAATAAATTAAAAAAAACCTAAGATGTTTCTTCAGATAATTTTAAGAAGTTGAGTGCATCTTCTTGCATAATTAAGATAAACTGGATGTTATTTTTAGTGGAAAGGGGAGTCTGCTTTGCCACCTGACCACACAGACCCAAAACCTTGCAAACATGCAAATGAGCTGCTATATCCATCGGTATGGGATTCCAGCACTCGGAACATACTGCAGCTGTTATTATTGCTGCTGGCCGCTTTGCTCCCCTGGTGTGCTTGTGTCTGCACAGTCATTCATCTCAGAACAACCCCCTGTTTTGGTTAAATCCTACTGCTATATTACTTCTAGACTCTGATTAGAGTTTTCATTATAGTTTGGGCTGCAATTAAATGTTGAAATTCAACTTCTTCTTTTTTTTTTTATCTCAGGCTTTGGGGAAAAATAGCATATTTAAAGGCGTAGATTTGTGTGGTAATAGTTTTAACTGGAGCTTTTAGGGTCACTGGTATTGCTGTATGTTAGTGCCCGTCAGATGAATGTGTTATCTGGGTGTGCCGTGGTGTACTAGGGAAAGTACATTTTAAAAAGAGTTATAATTTATTAAAATGATTAATACTTACTAAAGATAATGTGGGGCAATAACATCCAAGCCAGAGTTGCCTTGCAAATTATTTAAACTGTATAGAAAATGCGTGCTGGTAACATGTTTCCAACAAGCTATAAAAGAGGCTTGTTTACCACTGTGTTGCATCACTTTTGAGCTCTTTTATCTTATTTTTAAAAAGTGTCAAATGTTTTGAAAATGTAACCAGACTTGATATCAGACAGCCCACTTTAGCCTTTTGCTTAACTAAGGATCCACGCTCTCGTTACTGAACGCGGCTTTGTATTGTCCTGCTGAAATAAGCTTCCCTGAAAAATCCATTATCTGAGTGGCAGCATATCCTGCTCCAAACCCCGTTTATCTTCACAGATTCTCTCCCTATCATTACTCCTGAAACTCATTTCATACCCAGTCATCTTACTAATGAACCAATCAGTTTATTGTTGTCCTACTCCCAACAAAACAACAAACAATTATCTGTTCCAATATTTGATATACTATCTTTGTACTATTTCTATTAAATATAGGGTATAAATTATTTCTAACATATTTCAGGCAGTTTTTATTTATTAATTATTCATTTCTTTTACATTCTCATAGCTTTATGGGTGTTTATAGAAGAAATTGGCGGCATCTATCAAAAACAGTCACTTATTTAGTCAGGAGCATAAACAGTATAAAAGATGGATGTAGCACTATGATGTTACTCATTGGTTAGTGAATCCTCATTATGAAGCTTCAAGGTGAGCTTTTTTTTTTGCCATCGCCATGTCATTCCTTTGAAAATGGATGTGACAAGCCAGCGGCGGATCTGACTGACAAACAGAGGACGCTGCATGCTCACTGGCTAACGGCTTGTTAATGACGACAAGTCGTTAACAATCACACGACAAGTCGTTAACAATCACTTTCTGACTCTTATAATGATCATAAGTTACAAAATGAACTTCATAATTTATTCAACAAGACCTGAAACTAATCAGGAAAATGTTTACTTGAGTGACAGAGCAAGGAAGCCAAGAGCTGTTTTTCCATACAACCCAAAGAGTGTCGCCCCCTTCATGCCATTAAAAATAATCTGGGTTTTTGGCACGTCTGCACTGCTGTGTCTATTTTTTATACTGTTCATGCTCTCTTTATATGCATAGATCAACCCTGTGGCTCTGGTGCCTTTTTAATAGTGCAACTCAGTGCGGATGTATGTGTAAGTTTAACAAAATCAGCACTGTGATGCTGGAGTAAAAATGTATGCAGTACTAATGTTGAATAAGTTGTCAGTTTAGTAACTGCAGTGAAATTAAGAGTAGGGATTGCAGACCATGGTAAATTAAGATATCTTACATTTACATTTAGACAAAATTACAAACGGACCCTAACCACGGTCCTTTTTTGCCTTAACTTGCAGCACATTTAGTGCAACCACCTCCAAGTCTACTCTGTGGCATCATTGTCAACTCTAAAAAAATGTTACCTGTTACCTTATGTTGCAAAAACATAATTGAGGAAAATTGAATGTATGAAAAGGTAATTTCTGGGGGAACTTGGTTGGTGCACGCCACAGGTGGGAGTCCAGATTCTGTTATAAAACTTTCTTTCAGTGAGTGAAGACATGAATTTGCAGCTGGTGGTGTTACTCAACTTTTGATTCACTGTTGTGCTGGACCTCCCGCTGAGCTTCACAGCAGGACAGACTTCATCTCATTTCTTAGAATTGGGAATGCAGACTAGTGCCTGTGTGGCTTACAAACTGTATCGTTTTCATTTCCATTGATCAAACAGCCAAATTCTTCTATAAAGCTTGTGTCGCAGATGTTGTTATCAAAGCCGAGCTGCAGAAAAGAATAGAGGGAGGAGGAGGCGAGACAGGCAGATGCTCACCTCCGGTTAATAAAACGACCGGAGTTCTTAGAAAAGAAGTGCTTTCTTCTGCTGGATCTGGTAAATATGTGAATCAGACCTGCAACTTTCTCATCATCCAAGTAAACACACAAAATCTCTTTGTCAGATTAGGTCAGTCCATCTCATGGGGGCTAGTAATCAGCTCAAAGGATAATATCGCCATTATTGAGTTTTTCCTTATCTCCAGTGGCTAGTGATCTCCTGTATCCACCTCTGACAATTTCTCTTTGCTATCTACAAATTTGGTTTAGCTTCTTTTATTGCTTCCATTTCCTCCTGAGTGCATGAAAAGACTTTGTATAGACTTAATACTTCCACCAGAGTGAATGTGATGAAAGTAGACAAATTCATAATCACCAGTCACAGTCAGTCAGTCGAGCTTTTCATGAATGTGCAACGCTAATAGTCTCGCCTTCCCCTCGTGAAAGATGTTTTCCCACTTAAACATGACCTTAGTTAGTTAGTTTACGTTCTGGGATATAAAGCAATAACTGTAAAATAACACACTGGTTGCATTAACACTGCGTTCAGATGCAGGTGATGTATAGAGCAAACAGAATGCCATTCACTTTCTCTGTTATTGCAGATTTTTCAAATAGATAAATAGATAAATCAGATAAATCAAAGTGCCTGTCTGTCAGTATCTTCTGCTGCAGTAATGTTCTCCTTCTTTAAATCCCCCAAATTTGGTTTAATTCCTTTTATGTTACTGACTCCTTGCTGCTGATAGGAATCCCAGCGTAATCTCTGAAGTCAAAGCGCGGGCACATGAAGAATAAGTACATTTTGTGTTCACGTTTATTCTTCAGTATGAAAGCTGTTTTTTGAAACAAGTGATCCCAGCTCATTGTCTACTTTCTTACTTGTCACCTTTCCTTTAGTTTTCAAATCACCATTGTATGGTTTATTTTTCTGTGTTTGCTTTACCACTAGACGATATTTTGACTCTTTGACATTTTACAAATCACATAACCCTCTTTAAATAAAACGTCGCCATCTGATATTTCACGACTTTTCCTAAAATTGGTCAATTTATAATACAAAGGAGATACAAAGGAAAGGAAAGGGGGATACAAAAGAAAAGGGCCATTGCAGCCACTTATACCTAGAATTACTTATACATAGAATTATTTTGACCACATATCAATGTAAAATGCTACGCTTAAAATTTACAGCGTGCATGATTGCTTCATGTGAAAATGTGTGCAAAATTGTGTATAACATTGTGGCAGGGTGTGGTTTCTGGCTCAGCTGCAGGGGACGGGTGGAGCGGTGGGTTCGGGGTGTGGTGTCAGGTGAGGCTAACTGACCTAGCAGCTCTCCATCATCTAATCATGCGTCTCCTATTTGAGTACAATGCGTAGGACCTGATGAGCAGGACCTGATAAGAGAGTGTTGTTAGATGGAACAGAGTTGAACAAACAGTTGAAAAAAATCACTGTAAAGAAACATCCACTTACCTTGCAATGGTGTGCACGGTGCTTCTGTTTCAAACATGAAAAAGGTAGCTAGATATGATTGATAAATAAATATATATGGGACTGCAGTTAGATAAAAGATGAATAATTACTGCAGGGCTGAACTTGTCATGGATGGGATGTTAAGCCAGGGCAGAGTGTGGAGAACTACTCTGAGCAGATCACACAAATCAGGCTGCAGACTGAAGCAGAGCAATGTGAACGGTGGATGAGAGAGAGGCTTTAGGTTAGGCGAAGAAGGAGGTAAGTGTGGATGAGATGGGAAACCATCTTTGTTCTATTTTTAGAATATTTAACTTATTAATATGTGTTTCTTATTTTGTTGAAGCCAGGCTGTGAGGTAAGTTTTAACATGTAGGCAGTGAGCTCTTCAGCTTGTTTCACAGTGAGAGTACCGTTTTTAATACCTTCTTTATTTTAGCATAACTAATACCACCGCGTACTTCAAATTCATTTTTTACTTTTTCTACAATAATGCAATTATTTAGATATTTTAGCTATTGTGTTGTTTCTTATTAGTAGATTCTAAAACATATTTTAACTTTACAGTCTTTACAATTAAATAATGTAATCATTTCGAAAACTACTAAAATCCCTAAAACTTAATTGTAAATGTTTATTTCATCGAGTCTTACTTTTCTTTGCCATTGCTGTTGTTGCTGTAATACAGGGTGAAAATAAAATAATTCTACATCATTTAAAATGAAATGCACTTTATGCAAATGTGACTGTAAGTAAGCTCACAACGTGTTATTGAGAATCATATTTACATTTTGTGTTAAGACACCGAGGTTTCGGTTTTTGTTGCATGTGCCCCATGCACCGCACAATCACACTGTAACGCTGGCGTTACAGCCTTGAACACAAACCCTGACCAGGAGTCAGTTGCTAGAGAAGCCTCAGTCATGGTGGCCCATTTCTAGCTTAATCTGTGCACACAGCACTAGAAAGCACATAACACATTCACAGGAATCAGAGTATAAACACAACATGGCTGAAATAATGATCACAACACTACTGAATTAAGAATTTGAAGTTAAACTTTAACCAGCTCATGAGTCGTTGCGCTTGCCGGCGCAAAAGTCTTCCGTACTTAGAAAAGCCAAATAGAAATTATTAAACACAACACGTTTGCTCCGGTACGTCATTATGAGGCCAAAGATATGGAAACAAACTATATTACTGAGTAAATGTTAAAACACCAGCTTAAACTTTGTTACATTCACTCATTTTAATTAAGGATGGTCATTGTATGATGACCTTATGTTGTATGATGAAGGTACTATGGTTTCAACACAAAGGTGGGAGCGTCTAGGACTTGTGGTACGGCCATGAGGATTGTGAATATTGTATCCTCGAGACAAGATTGGAATTGTTCAATCCCACACACATTTTATCAAAGCAATGCTACAAACATTATAATTACAATCAAAACAATTTCTGGACACAGCACAAAAGTAACAAAATGCAAATAGATGTTTTTTCACATTACCTAAATCAACTGAGCAGACATGCTGTAGTTTCTGTCGCGCACCCTTCCTCTCATCTCCTCTGCACTCTGTGCTCTGAGGTCTTAAAATGACAGTATTATTGTTTATCGCAATTATTCCTGGAACAATATATTATCCAGCAAAAAGATCTGGCCTGGCAGCCTTAGTGCCCTAGAGTACATTTATGGGCAGTGGACTGAAGCATTTGAACAAACCCTCACTCACTGGAGATGTCTGTTTTTCAGATGGATGTTTAATTGAAAAAGAAGAAGAAAAAAAAAAACAGCCAAGCTGAGATGAGAGAGTAAGGACAAATTAATGTTACCTAACATCACTGCCTGCAGAAAACCAATATTCAATTAGAATAAGGTAATGAATTTATATTTAATTTAAAATTATGCCCCCATCCATTTCAGTGGACTCTATAACAATTTCCCATAACTGAACAATATTGCTATAGAGTTATCAAATGTGGAGTCTTTTCTTTTATATTTGGGGGCTTTCTATATGGAGGTTTATACTGTGCTGTGTAGGTTGTTGTGTAATGTATTTTACATTATACAATTTGAGCATATTTATGTTATTCTCAAAAGTAAGTGGACTATTTAAATTTTAAAGCTAAAGATTGTTTTTAATACTTGGATGAAAGTCCTTTGCAGTCCATGATTGTCTAAAGTCTAGAAAACGTGGACATCATCAAATGCTTACCTTCCTCCCTTGAGATGCTCTGCCAGGACTTTACTGCAACCCCCTCCAGCTTGTTTGTGGGTCTCACTGTCGTCATCTCTGTCTTCAGTAACTGAAAAGCATCCTCTGCTGAGATCAGGTGAATCACTTGGCCATTGAAAAATATCCTGTATAATTGCCTCAAGGAACCCTTGGGTTGCTTTTGAAGCACCTTTTAGGTAATTATTCATTTGCACTGTGAAGTGCTCTCTGATCACTTCTGCATCATTTGACTGAATGTGAGCAGAGAGTATTTCCCTGTACACTTTAGGATTCATCCTGCTACTTCTATCATCACAGTACTTTTCTCTTCATTCTAGTACAGGTTGATCCTGGTTTTATCTGTCCAAAGAACTGTGCAGGCTCTTTTCAGCTGTTCTTGAGTAACCAGTGCTTTGCACCCCTGTATTTGCATTCCTGAAGGTGTCTCTGTATAGCAGACCTCGAGAATAATATAATAATATGAGCTCCTGGGAAAGAAATGTGGTAGGAATTTGAGTACACGAGAGGCAAAAGAAGAACTGAGAAATTAGAATCACTACTGCAGAACAAGGCTTCACGTAATTACAAAGCAGCAGTTTTTTGATCTAAGCTTTAGGTAATTAGAAGCTGGCTGATGCAGGGGAGTAGCTGGACATTCTTGTAAGGACTGGTGGAAACTGGTTGGTTTGAGTGGAGAGAGGGGTTATGTGGTGTGAAGTGGCGATCAGGAAATGTACCCTCTGTCCAGGGTGACTTGAGAATTGTGTGAGGCAATAAAAGCACAGAGATGGCTGGAATAGTTGAACTTGAGTTGCAGGAGTTAAGGATTACCAGGAGGTGACATCATGTGGAAAACTGTGCTAGAACTTGAACCTGGCTTTAGTTCTGCCCATTGGAGGAGTATCCCAGTTGAATTACTGCTTCCTTAAGATTATAGTCTTCTATTGTTTTCCACAGTCTATGCTGTTGTTCAGTTGTGTAACATTGGTACGGTTCGCTTCAAAACATAAATATTAACTTTCCTCTCTCAGCTGAGTCCCCTCACTCAGATGTTGTGGTCCTGTAGGTGCAGCCCTTCTTTCTTCTTCATCTTTCTTACATAAAAGCAGAACATGTGAACTGGATAACAGAAAGAAGGGAAAAAATAGAGCAAACATGAAAAAAAGAGTATGCCAGGACAGGAGGTTAGCTCACCGAACTCAGCATTCCTCCTTTTGAGACAAAATTTTACGTCAGTAACACGGTGGCTTAATGGTTAGCGTCGGTATATCATGCCAAAAGGGTCGACACAGCAACTTCTTCTTCAAGTCAAGTGTGGAATACCAACTGTAGTTTTTCTAATTGACACTTAAGGCTGGTGTCATGGTCCTGGGTCGGTGACCCAGCGTTTTAAGTTGTTGTTGTTTTTATGTATTGTTTCAGGTCCCTTGCCCTCATGTTTCTTTGTGCTCCCTCTGTTTCCAGGTTCTGTTATCCCTACCTATGTGTCCCCTTCGTTGTCAGTTCCCTATGTAAAGCCCGTGTCTCTGCATCTGTGTCTTCGTTTGTTTCCTGTTTTACTTTGAAGGTCTTGTCTCATGTCAATGTGTCTAGTTTTGCTTCCTTAGTCTCGTCAGCCCTGATCTGTCCCTGCTGTGTTCCACACCTGTTCCCCATCCCTCTCGTTATCTCCAGTGTATTTTAGTCTGTGCTTTTCATTGAGTTCTTGTCAGGTTGTCTGTTATTCATGCCATGTTTCCACGCCATGTTCCATGCTGTTTCCATGCTGCCAGGGTTTTCCTCATTCAGGTTTTTGTTGTACTCAAGTTTTGTTCTTTTGTGTTAGTATTCAGCATTTAGTTTTCCCAGTTT
>VOQK01033525.1:0-11932 GCA_015052645.1 Benitochromis conjunctus
CATAAGACACGGACCTTCAAAGTAAAACAGGAAACACACCGACTAAACTTACAGACACAGACTCACAAGCAGACACTGACATCACAGACACTGCAACAGAGGGAACACAGAGTCGTGGGACCAGGGCAGGCACAGAGACACAGACTAGACACAGAACAGAGGGAGTATGGAAACCAAAACTAACAACAAGAAAATCACAAACCAAGAAGAACTGGAGAAAAAGAAATACAAAACAGAAACCAAAACACTTGCAGTCCTAAACCATGATGAGAACAAAAATAAAAGCACAAAAAACTCAGAACACTGGGTCAACGACCCTGGTACCCTAACAGATCCTAGTTATACTTGCGGATTTTGTCGAGGTTCTGGTTTCCTAGTTTCTATCTCATCTCAAATCAGCCAACTTTTAGAACATTTCCTGCTCAACCATCTCAAATTTGTGTAAAAATGTTATGGTTCAGTGAACATATACAATGCAGCAAAGTGAACTGGAGTCACATTCATTGTCTGTGTGCACAAATAAAAGATGATTCTGATTGTGATTCAAATACTTTTCAGGATAGGTATATTTTTTGAAAAATGGTCCTTCAACCTAGTTTCAAACCGTTTTTTTTCTGCAACAATGTTTGAACATGAATATCTCAAAAACTATTAAAGACAAAAACCTAAAACTTTCACTGGCCTTTCTTATCATCAAAATGAACCATCATATGGAATTTGTATTAAGTATTGGCTAGATAAATTATTAGATGTCCAGCATTTGTGCAAAGTCCCATATTTTAGCACACACTGATAAAAAGCTGCACACTGCAAAAAACAACTAGTTGAAATTCCTGAATGGTATATAGTATGTATAAAAGTAGACACAAAAATGAAGAAAATGTGATAAAAACCTTTAAAAATCTTGAAGGAATATAAAGTGGAAGTCATCATATCAGTTTCAGTTTCCTGTTTATGACAGAGTGTATTAAACCCACGATACACCAGTTTAAAAAATCATTTTCAAACTTCCACTGAAAGGTCACTGCCGAATAAGACAGGGTAATGTGCTAGAACACTGCGTTTTAACAATAATCACATCACCCCATGTAGCTCAGTCTTTCTGTGCTTTTCTTTGGTGCCTCTGTGCCAGAATATTCTGCTCACTGAGTCATTCAAAGCTCACAGGAGCTTAGGTTGTCTGCAAAGCTCGAGTGCAAAATGCAAACACATGGACTTTAATTTGTAATCCTGACACAAAGGATGATCTTTCCTTTGATCTAAAGTGAGACAGATTTGCAATGAAGACTTTCAGATTCACAATCTTTAAAGCCATTATACAACAATCTTCTTGTCACAGGCAGAATGTGTTTAATGAATAGAGCACTTTTCAGGTTTTGGTTTGTAATTAGGCTGTGACTCAGTGCTCAGCTTTGCTGAAGTAATGTGTACCAGGGTTCCTACAATAAAAAAGCCATTAAGTTGTAAGTAATAGGAGAGTTAATTAAAAACAGGGGCTTTCTTTCAATGAACAACATGAGGGCCATTTTGGGACAATAAGCCTGTCACTTCTCATTGTTCATGTTTTGAATTAATAATCTTATCATCAGATGCTGAAAATACTTGTGAATGAATCACTTCATCCTGCTAGTTTAAATATAAATGATATGCACCTGTATGACGAGTTTTTAAACCAGGCCATGCTTTATAAACACACCAGAAGGCAAATACACATCATCTTTGATGTCACAGTTTTCATATACTATGAGTTAGGAAATTAAAATAAAAGGTTCAATCTTTAATAGAGAAATTAATTCAGACATTTTTGACTCTAATTGTGAAATGTCATTTTTTATGAGGTGCTGGAGATGTTTGTACAGACCTGGTCTTGTGTCTCTCTGTCCAGAGGGGCATTGAGATAAATGACTCCTTCTCTGCTGATGGTGAAGAGCATCTCTGGAAACTCCCCCTCCAGACCATACACTGCCTGACTGCCACTCCATTTGACCTAAATTAACACAGACAAATGTATACAAACATTTTTATGAGTACTCAGTTCTACATTTCTGCAAGTGAATTAAAAACTAATATGGTTTCTGATCTGGGCGCAGCAGGGAAATTGAGCAGCAAACTGTAAACCTAGAAAGCTTTGCAACCAAGTGTGTAAGATGTATAAATACCAAGTTAAGCTACGATTTGTTTACATGATAAGGAGCCAGTTAAATGCTCTGACACTGATGGGGAACAGAGAGCACAGCCAAAACTAACGATGAAGGCTGAAGGGGATTTTCCACTCTGCTTTACAACCCCCTGACGGAGGGCTGTGCAGATGGGCTGAAAGGGCCCTAGTAGCAATCAAACAGCACCCAACAAGGACAAGAGCCCAGTTGTATCACAGCTGATCCAAACCCAGGGCATGTGCATCTCCTCAACTCACTGTCACACACTCGCCCCTTGTTTTGGATATAACTGCCCATATGCAAGGCTTCTGTATACACAAAGCCACTTCACACAGCTGGCTGCCTTTCAGTGTTATTGTGTGCTTTGAGACCTTACAACTTTAAAGACATATGATTGATGAGCACTGACTCTTTTGTATAGAGTTATATACAAATCATCTATGAAATCATCTGTTTTGCCTCCATCCATGTTTCAGTTTTCCAAGCACGTGGTGTCTCTGTGATAGCTTGTGTTTGAGCTTGGTCAAGAGTGGCCGTGCGCCTCTTGGCAGGACTTGGGGCATGATGCTAATCAGTACTTGAATAACATTAAGTAAACCTCCCAAATCAGGAAATGTTGTAATAGTAAAGCTGAAGCTAGTTTCTCATTATTTAATAAGCTGACAGAAGATACAGTGCTGTGCAAAAGTCTTGACAGCCCTCATTCCGTGATGTTTATACAAAAATGGAAAATAGTTGCAGTGAATTCTTGAAATGTGCAAACATTGAAATCCAGTAAATAATTCCAAAACAGAGTTTGTACAATTCTGACATGTATTAAATCAATATTTGGTATATTTGTCATTTCTTTAAGTAGTCTTCAGAAATAGTTCTCCGGGCTTCTTGAAGGACATTCAAAGCTCTTCTTTGGATGCTGGCTGCCTTTTGTTCTGTTCTCTGTCAAGATGATCCCACACTGCTTCAGTAATGTTGAGGTCCAGCCTCTGAGGAGGACACTGTGTGTTTTTCTATTCAGGTATGCTTTTACTGCATTGACAGTGTGTTTGGGATCATTGCCATACTGGAAAATAAAGCAGACATTTTCCAGATGGTATTGTACGATGAATCAAAATCATATTTTGATTTCTCAAAATAAATCAAAATAATTCCATTGGTTTTGTCAAGATCTCCAACACCAGTGACTGAAATGCAGCCCCAAACCATTCAGTGTGTTTTACAGGTGCTGCAGAAACTCACTGTTGACGCTGATTTTAAGTCCAGTTCTTGTGTAATTTGGAACATCTCAGCCATTTATCCTTGCTCCCCTTCCTTAAGAATGGCTTATTGACAACCAACTTTACATTGAGACCATTTCTGGTGAGGCTTCAGTGAACAGTAGATGGAGCAGCTGCAGAGCCAGATGCATCTCTCAGGTCCCGTGTCACAAGTCTGCAGATTTTTCTCTATTTCTCAAAAATATGACTTCCAGATATTGTTCATCTACTGTAGATAGTCCTTTCACCGCGTGTGGTGATATGTAAAGTTCATTACTAATAGCTCATTGGGAATCACCTTGCTGATGGAAAAAGACAGTTCTATGCCTGTAACACTGTGTTATCATTACAACACTAAAGCCATCACTTTACAATTGTGACATGGGCACCCAACCACCTTGCATTTTGCCTACTTTAAGCTAAATTTTATGATGAACACCTGAGGGAGCATGGACACCTCCCACCCTGCTGATAGCCTTCTCTGATATTTGATACTGAGGTGGTAGCACAAAGTGTGCATTGCAGTTCATTCAACTGTCATTTGAAGAAAAGTTATTTAAAAAGCTCTGATTACAGTACATTTAATGTACTGTAATCAGAGCTATTCTTAACACAATCAGGTTTCTAATGACTAATGTTTGATGAGGCACCACGCTGATACAAGTATCATCTGTAATATTACTCACTGATCATGAGGCCATGACAGAGTTCGAGTGGGGCTCAAATTAATTCCACAATAAATAACAAAATTTCATACGAGTGAACGCGAACAGTTCGAAGCATTTAAAAGTTTTGATTCATCCGCAGCTACTGGGACCCTCACTCCCACTCGAGTCTCAATAGATTGCAGTCCTGAGTTCAAGTAGTTTCAGTGGTTGTGTTACGTAATCAAAGTTGTTAGGCAATCAAAAACATGCAATAGATAACAAATTAAAATGAACCCCCATAGCGCTGGTGATGCAATTGAATTGATAAATGTCTGGATTGCATATTTTAAAATCCAGCCGGAGCTTGGTTTGATCTGATTGCAGACTCAGAAAATTTAATCACAACAGCAGTTGACACTTACTTTTCTAACTGACTATTACCCGGGGAAGGACAATGGCAGAGCGCGTGCTAAGCAGCAGGTTGATTTCAGCATCTGTCACACCAAGGACGGTGTCAGTGTGTAAAACACAAGATTTGTCACAGTAGAGTAGATGCCGACATGGCTGCTTCATTTATCTGAGACAGTAGGGGAGGTGGGATGCATAGAGTGGGTTCTTGGACACGATTCTCTATGTATGTGTCATAACAGCAGTTAGTCCCACCACCTACTGAGCGCAGCAGTATTAGAACACTGCGTAGGCGAAATAAGGCTTCCCCCAACTAAACACCGTGTTAACCTAATCCAGCTTTGTGTGATTTTAGCTTGAGATGAGAACAAACGGGACTCTGTGAATAAACGTTCACGTAGATGATTCAGTAAAGGAAGAAGAGGTCTCATTTCACACTCTGCTAACACATTTTTCATTGGGAATTAAAAGAAATACACAGGAAATCTGCTCATTGAAAGAGTTCCACACAGCCTTGTTTACATATAGAGACACAGATGCTATGTGTTGATATTAAATAATAAAAAGGTCACCGAGCTGGAGTATTACATTATAAATAACTACTAAACCTTTACGATAAAACTGTAGACTTTGCTGCTGATTTGAACTGGCTTTTGAAAATATGACAAAAAGAAATCAAATCAGCCCACGCTTGAGAATCCACACATTTTCCGTGGGTGGCAGGGGACGTTAGAACAGGAGAGAAGAGAGACTGAGGGCGAGTGTGAGGGGGAGGTGGGAGAAAACCAGAGGAGGGGGAGATATTGCGGTGTACCTGCTGGCCAAAGCGATTCTCACAATTTGATTGAGCTTTATATTCAGCTCTACAGGCCCCATTGTTTCCACAGTTCTCAGAAGTGAATAACTAAGATGAGTTTTTTTTTAATGCAGGTGCAGATTTAAAAGATTTCCTGACAAAGGATAACTTCCACCACTAGCTGATTTTTTTTCCCGTGTGTTACAAAACCCTCTGAGGGCTACTGAGTTATTTATAGACATGTAGTAGATGTGACAACATTATAAAAAGCAAAGGGTTAGAAAAGACCAGGCTCAGACACCAACCTATAAATAGAATTTACATAGATACCACGAGATGCTTTTTGGAGTTAATCCAGTGTGAAAAAGGGACCGGCTCTGTGGGCTTGTAGGCTTTTTTTGAAGAAGAGATAGCAATCAAACATTTTCCATGGTATTTAAAGTTTTAGATGTTAAATCATGCCCATATCTTCATGCAATCCTCAAGGTTACTGCTGTAGTTTTACTTTTGATTTCAACACTCCTTTGGGAGGCTGCAGCACTTACATTTCTTTATCAATTCATGCTTGGTTGCTTTTTAATTAGTAGTTACTTAATTTAATCAGATGTCTCTTTACAAGCTGATAGTTTTGGATATCTTGTTTTGGACATCTAAAAGTGTAAAACTCGAAGATATTCACTTTACAATAAGTCTCAGTTGAATAGAAGAACCGACTCAAAGTACTTACACGGTCGTTTTTAAGGTTACATAACAGCAGCAAGAAGAAGATAAAGATGCCAAAAAATAATAGGAATGTCTTTCTATTGAACTGGACCTGGATGGACATTTCTTTAGATTATGCAAGATACTCAAATATTTGTCGTAAGCAGTACAATACGATTAAAATCGACTCCATATGTTCTGTGTATTTGAGTTCAGATTTTGGCTTAAAGCTGTAAGATTTGTGTAATACCCCTCAGTGATGGTAGGTGGGTGGGTGGGTGGGCAGCAGTGAGTGAGTAAATATGGGAGTTAAAGTGACTCAGTCAGGAGGTGGCCTGAAAGGATCCATGGCATTTGAACAGCCTCAATAATTTAGTATTTGGTCACTTAGAAGGAAACACTAAAAACAGCAACAGGCAATGTGAGGCCACTTCACTCAGACCACACTACTGACAGCGTTTGCTTGATTGTAACATGATTACATTGTGGTGCTGCATTAATAATGCCTGCACCATTGAATTATTTAAAAATAAATCATGTACAAGGGGCTTTTATTTTACATGGGTGAATAAATTTATGAGCTAACATGGTGCATTTGTGTTGAAATGTTACGGAGTCAATACAATTTTTGGGTGTTTTGCTCTCTCACCTGTGAGATGGGTATGGGGTAAGGGCCCGGAAGATTTTCCTGAAGCCGTACGGGGTCAGGTGATGCCCAGGTGTTTCCTGTCACCTCAACAGTAACAATGCCAGTGGAGAAGAAGGCGTCAGCCCTCCCAGCCATATCCTTCACCATCACTGAGAGTTTATAACGACCGCACATCTCTGGGTCCAAAGTGGAGGCTCCTGGTGGTGACAGAGGCATAAATTATACAAGAAAGCCTACAAGATAACAGTACAGCACTTTATTGGAACATATGTGTTATTTCCCAAAGTGCAAAAAAGGCAAACATCAGGAAGACTTTGAGAAACACATTTTACTGAATATAATTTCATTCCAATAATCAAAGCATTAACATGTCCTCACATGTCTAAGTGCTCCTTCTATCCCCTCTTTTGCAATTTCTCAGTTAAATGGAAACAAAATAACACAAACAGCCCACTTGAAATGTAATTGTGACCGGGTAGCCCAAAGAGAAGGTGCAAAATCAAGGAGGCAATTTTCCCTCCTGCTCGTCTTGTGGAAATCATCAGCAGCGTGGGCCGGAAAGGACCGGCAAGTGTGAAAGTCATCCAGCTCCTGCCAAACCGTAGCAAAGGGCAGATCCAAAGTTACAGAAATAGCACTGGCACACAAGAATTTCTCGCATGTGTGTCCGCTGGACTAGAAGAGGTATCACAGTACTTTTGTATCAAATATTTATACATTACTGGCATTTTCCTGATGTCAGGCTTTTCCAAGACCTTTATGTTCACATTTTGATCCTATTTTAACAACTTCAGCTTGTGTTTCTCACAAGTGTTTTAAAGGTTCTGTACATGTGACTGCCTCCATTATTAGAAACTGACCAATAACAGCTTTATCAGGAAAATATCACCAATAAAAATATTTCCTGATATTCTTTGTTTTGTTTTATGAGGAAAAGGGTTTCTTGTTTTTTATTGAAGTGTGAGTATTATGGTCTTGCAGACAACGTATTTGGACAATAAGTGATCTCCTTTACTTGAGGACATTCATGTGGAAATAAATGAAATATTACAGAGAATTTACTTTTTTATTTTTTTAAATATGGGATTGTTTAAATTACTTATTTCAATAAAAAATTGTGTTTTAGATACATTTTTCATATGTTATTTGTTTAACCCTTAAGTGTACTTAGGGGCACTTTGCAAGGTTTGGAAGAACTTTCAAGGATTTCCAAGTAGGCTTAAGGGTTAAAGGTTATTGGACACTTGGATGCTAAATCACTGGTGGACTGAAGTGCATCGTTTCAGTGTTGGTATCTGCAGAAAAGAGCACACAGCAGCTCACAAGTGGGCTACAATTTAGATTCCATTGTGACAGTGAAGAAGATAATAATGAGGCTCACTGTCAGAGAGATATAAATATAGTCAATATTTTGATTTTTTTTTCAGCAAAAAACTATGCATGCACAGGAAATCCAGACAATTGCTGGCAACCTGGTAGACCAAGCAGTGCAAGTCTTGTGCATGATGGTGAAGATAAACCTGTTTATGACTGCAAATCAAGTCAAGAATGCTCTCCATTGATGATGGTGAACATTTTCCCTCTCAGTCTCAAGATGCAAGCAAAAACTGAAAAGCCAGATTGCGGGTTTCTAAAACCGTCAAAGAAAACAGTAGGGTTGTGTAATGGTTTTGTGGCCTTGTGAAATGAAGTGAAAGTAAAGAAAAGAACAGCTCACGACCCGAAGCATACCAACTGTACTGTCAAACATAGAGCTGCTTCCTTTTGTTGCTTTGGCATGCATGACTGCCAGTGCAACTGATTTCATTGCTGAATGGAGCAACGGAAGGAATGAATGAGGTAGAGGAGCATTTGGTCCATTAGAATTCATTGGATGCCATTTCATCATTCAAGAGGACAGACTATCTACATGATAAGCTCAGAAGAAATAAGGAAGCATTTTTTTAAAAATGTAAAGAGTTGGCTTCTCAAATTGCAGAAAATCAAACCAAAATTGCAACGCTGCACTCTGGGTGACCCTGCACGCTGATTAGTTGGAAAAATATATGTTAAAGCTTCCCTTTGAGGATGAAAAAACCCCCACAAAATGATCTTGACTATTTCCTTTTAGCGACTGGTTGAGACTGACCTTCCTCCGTGAGTGAAACCTCTCCAGTGACGGCGTGGATGGAGAACATTTGGCTGGAGGGAATCCTGGGTGTTTGTTCCATTAGACTGAAGCGCAGATCAGCGTGGGGACTGTTGCGGTCGTCACGATCTAGCGCTTCCACTTGCATGAATGGTATTCCTGAGAGATACGGGTGACACAGAGTTAAAGTCTGGGACAAAATGTCTCTCTTTCCATTCCTAAATGTCCCAAGAAAACATGCTGACACACAGCAAAAGAACAGAAAGAAGGGTTGTGTAGCAGCAAATTTTAAAAGTTAAAAGATGACACCTCTACAAAATGCCCAGTCTGCACAGACAGAGTAAAACAGTAACAGAATAAGCTTCAGTGAGTTGACCTTTGTGGGAAATTCAAACAGAAAGCTGATCAACACTAATATATGAAAGTGTATGTACCATCATGGTTTTCTTGAATGAAAAATACACAAAAATCATAATGGAGTTAAGATTATGGGCTATACACTGTGTATATCAAAAGGTTTCAAACAGAATACACTGGGGCCTTTGTGTCAAATAGATGTGATTGCTAAGACCCATGACAAAGTCTTTTTGTGTGTGTGTGATTGAAACGATGCTGTTTGCAATATTATTAAATCTATTTATACTGATGTTAAGGTTAAACTGCGGTTTCCACGGAGACACGAGGCATGTTTTTTTTAACTGTTGACGAAATTCAGCGTATTTCATAAATCAGGACTGACGAATGTGATCCAGCCTTAAATTGGTTGTGTAATACGTTCACATCACAGTGCACGGTTCTCGTACCCTTGAGAAGCCCGAGCTGCACGCTGCCTCTCATGCTCTCCTCTATGAACGTAGGCACGTTGTCATTCTTGTCGATGACACACACTTCAACATTGAAGCTCTGATGATGCACTGACGTTCTGAAGGACACCTGTGACGCAAACGCAAACATGTTCTGTAAGTAACACATGCTGGAACCCGCATCCACCCTTTTCATGCGAATTGTTTAGCAGTCCCAAACTGCTTTGAACAGAAGCGCGTGGTCATTATATGATGAGCAAGAGTATAAAAATGTATTTTCTATGTGAACTATCTGTATTGCACATTGGAGAAAGTCATTCATTAGCCGAAACATGACTGAAAATTGCTTTCGGTGCAACATGATCAGAAAGCAAATGTTTTTATACCTGCAGAGAGTAAGATGGCTGCTTTTCCCTGTCCAGTGGTTTTAGTGCGTACAGAAACTGAGCATCAACTCCAAATATGCCCTCATCATCTCCTGTTACCACCAGGTCACTATAATTAGATGGCAGGCTTTGAAGCTGTGGGGATGGAGACAAAAAGTATGCATGAAAACAATCAGTTTGTCATCCTGGTTAATGGTTAATGGAAAAACATGCACTACAAGCAATAAGGTGACTACACGGATGTCGTTTATGCACCTGCATTTAAACAAGATGACATTGCATCAAATACAGCATGATTAAAGTGCAAGCAATAGTCAGCTCTTCATGTTTTATCCTTTTCTGGTAAGTCAGTTAAAATTGAGCTGTTTTTACTCTCTGCTCTGTTGACTAAGAGGCAATAATTGAGCTCCCACAATAGCTGACCGCCATTTGTTTCAAACACCTTAGGAGACAGCAGGGCTGTGGTTTGACAACAAGCAGCAACAGTCCTTTGGTCTTCTTGAAAAAAATAACATTCAAATGCTACAATAAAAGAGAAAAGAAAATTCTCAAAGTTGAATTAAATCTGATGGTCATCAGACGGTCCGGTTTCTCTCTCTTTATTCTTTTTATAGGTTAAAAGTGTGCTAATCTGCTTAAAATAGACCCCAAGAGCCACACAGTGTACTTCTGTTTGAATAAGATAGAGTTTGAGTTAGACTGAGAAGGACATCTTTCCTTCTTCTTCGCCTTCTTTAGACACCTCCCTTCAGGAGCCACCACAACAGATCATCTGCCTCCTTCTCACCCTGTCCCAGTCCCTTCTGAGGTCTTCTGGGTGGGTGAAAGGGCAGTACCAAAGCTGGAATGGACCAACAGGCTGATGTTGTTTGATCTTTATTAAGTGTTTTATTGACAATAAAATATGAACAATATAATCAATTGCACAGCTTATGCTTTAAGATTTCTATTTACCAGCATCCTGCCATTCAAGTTCCCCAATGACAAAATGATTTGATTAAAAAAATCCGTACAACGTTGCATTACTTAATAAGAGGACTCAAGGACTGGATGCTTTGAGATTCCTAAAAGAAAAAATATAGCAGCGTCTGAAAAATCTTCATTTAGAGCAGACGCTGAAACTGCCTATTTGCAGTAATCTGCGAGATGAACAAAAATGTCAACTGTCCTTTTGTACTTTTCAAGGTTTGCTGAATTAATCACTCAAGAAACTGAAACAGGAGCGCTGACGAGTCCAGCCCTCTCTGACGAACGCAGCTTCATGAAAAGGTTTTTGCCATGAACGAATGTGAAGCAATTATTATGTCCATTCCATTTTTAACACAAAGTGGGGTTATTATCCTCCATTCTGGCCATTAACAGGCTATATGTGAGTGAGTCAAAATGACACCCAGACTGACATCAAAGCCTAAATATATGCCTATGTTTCATACAAGACGTGACGACACCACAGTCCAGCCCAATAAAATGCCAACATTCATGCTGTTGCATAACCCAGAGGAGGTCTGACTGACAAGTATGAATTAAACATCCTGCCTGGACTATATGCAGAGACTGAGGCTGAAACCTGAAAAGCATTGTGAACATGCCAGTTACCAGGTTTGTACGCTTTCAGCTCTGAGCGCAAGAAAACACACAGATCTGACTTTGGTTTACAGCATAATTTCATTTTCTACCAGTTTTTTTTCAACATGTTACTGATTACCAAATGATCATCTTAAATGTTAAATCTTGATTAAATTGAGCATTTCTGACTTTTAAATAGTGAAAGGTCACGCTTACAAGCAGGATTTGCTCACAGATTTCTAACCAAAGTGCATTTGAAATCAAATCTGCTTGTATTTCTACTTAGATATATAATTATCTAATCCCCATGATTAAAAAGATTAAGTTTAGAGATACACACATCTGCTTTCTTGGAAAATGAGCACAAGAAGTACAAGACGTTTTTAAATGCCTTACCTTGGTTAGATACCATGGGAAAATACCATCGTAGTTTTC
>VOQK01033525.1:19788-31867 GCA_015052645.1 Benitochromis conjunctus
GCAACCCTACACACTATGCATCTGTGTATTTCTAGTATAATTATACAACTATAATAACCTTCAAAAGGGGGGGAAAATCCATGTGGGGATTATTAAAGTTTAATAAGAATCTAAATAACTAATAACTAAATTTTATATTGGTAAATTTTCATCTTCCCACAAAAATGGGCCATAATGTGAGGAGTTACAATTAGAAGCTAGGCGTAGTACATCTTAAAATAAGCTTTCTTTAGAGAGGTCTAATTTGATGGCTGTAAATTTTTAGCAAAAGTAATGCTGGCATTAGAAGGAAACTTTACCTTGCCAGCCTATGTGGCTGACTCACAGTGCCAGTCACAAGCCCACATTAGGAAGAGCATCAGATGTAAAATCTGTTCAAAGTCAGATTTGCGGATCCCCTTAAGAAATAAGGGAGCTACTGAAAGGCATACATACTGTAGCTGAGACAGATTGAAGTTTAGTTCCATGTTGAACTTGATAGATTTGTTAAGTATTAATAAATGACAAACTGTAATAAAACAAAAGAGCTTGCCTTCATGTTTTCCCCTTTATTTAAATGTAATATAATTTCTGTGGGACTTTGATATAAATTGCACAGAATAATTGTGTTTTGTAGTCTGCTGGCAGTTTGATTTTTCTACTAAGCCCACTTATTTTTGTTTTCAGACTGCTTCGCTTCTGGCACCACTGAGCGGCGGTGTCTCCCAGCAGCAGGTGGCATTGCGGGGATTCCAAACCAGCGCCGTGAGCTGCGACATCGACACTGCCGCCAAGTTCATCGGAGCAGGAGCTGCCACTGTGGGAGTGGCTGGATCTGGAGCCGGAATTGGGACAGTGTTTGGCAGCCTTATCATCGGATATGCCAGGTAAATTCAACAAGTCTCCTGTAGTAGTAATGAGGTCATTTATTTTATTTTTCGCTGTCGAGAAGGGAACGTTTTAGTTTTGTTTACTTTCTTCCCAAGTTCTTAAAATAGTGTGACGTAGTGAACAGGTAATGGCAAAAGAATGATTAATTAATAAAATTATTAATTATAAAACCAAAAGAAGGGCATACTAGATTGCAAATGGCATCACAAGCGGCACTTAAAATCATTGGGAAACTGAAGTTGGAGGAATAATATCTGTTGGTGAAAATAATAAGATATTAAAGACTTGTTTAGCACTTAATAGTTATTGATTGTATGCTTCGAGTTAAGTCAGTCATGGGAAAACTTTGGTCTAAGCACGCCTCATTTGCTGTAGTTCTTAGGCTTCAGCACTACTTGATCTCATTGGTCCCTCTCTGTCTCCGCAGGAACCCCTCTCTGAAACAGCAGCTGTTTTCTTACGCCATCCTGGGCTTCGCTCTGTCTGAAGCTATGGGTCTCTTCTGTCTGATGGTTGCATTCCTCATTCTGTTCGCCATGTAAAACCAGCTGGGAAAGGATAACTCACAATGTTAACAAGAATAAGCAGTTTGAACAGCTGGGTGATTGCAGGTTATCATGTTTATCTTTGTGTTCTTGAAAGATTGTGAATCCATTCATGTACGAAACTCTGGCAAATCATTTCAAGGACTGTTGTCCTTATTGTATATTTAATCAGCCATTTTTGTTAACAAACGTGCAACCAGTAACAGAAATAAAATGTTTAATTCCTCAGGTGTTTCTGTACATTTTTGAGGGAGGTGGGAGGGGTTTGTTTAATGTCTCAATAAACATAATGGGGCATACCTGGTAGGATCATGGACTAGTTCCCCTTTAACAGAAACTCATACTGTTGTAATGTTTTGTCTTTGTATGCCAAGCTGTGAAATGAAATGGGTGCAGCCATTTATTGAAATGTTTAAACTTACATGGAAATACAACATAAAGGCAAATGTTGAGGTCCGATCTTTGGGGAGGCCAGTCTGTGACTGACCGTGTTCAAATTGTCAGTTTTTCTATGACACACACACAATCAGATGATCAAAATCTGACTCAATTCCACTCATCTATGGCTAAAATGAACCCCCAAACCATGGCAGAGGCTCCACCATATGTTACAGATGGTTGTAGACACTGCTATATCGCATCTATTTAAAACAAAATAATTCGACCCGTCCACTGAGACTAGACTCTCAGATTTTTCCTATTTTTGAAGGATATGACTTTCAGATACAGCTCATGTGCTGTAGATACTATTTTTTACTTTTTTGTTGTTGTCCAGTTTACTCTGTTTTTAAGGACGCTGCCCGCCATGCCAAGAATCAGATGAAAAAAGACAATTAAAAAAAAAATTCTATTTAAAATTGGTTCTTTGAAGTTGTCTGTTATGTAGACCCACAAAACTTATTCATCACCTGGGTCAGGTGCCTTTTTTATGCTTGGATATTTTATAGCTCAAATTATCTCCGCCAGGTTTGAGCCCTGTTGCACCCTTACCAAGGACAACAGCTTTCCGGTTTCATAGGTGGAACTAAAGCACCGTTCTTGTAGTGAGGGGGAGGATTTGAGGAACGTACTCGTTCGTTTTTAGCTTTCGCCTGTGTGTTTTGTGTTAAATAGATTTGAACATTCTCGAAAATAAATTCGGACATGTCAGCTGTGCAGTATCAATAAGACGGGCTAAATAAATGTTTTCAGTAGCACAATTGTGCCGTATCTGGAGAAAATCTAGCTTTAAAACTAAGAAGCTAACGCCGACACCTTTGTGGCGGTGTCGCTGGTGTAACTGTCACACAGACCACGATGATATATCACAGCTTAATCCAGAAGATCCCCGAAAAAAACAGGTAAACAAATATCAGGGAATATGATGTTTCCTACTTTTTCCCAGTTTTGTAATTTACTTTTTCCTTTTTTTTTCATCAAAATAGAAAATTCTTAATTTTAATTTAAAAGTTTATTTGCATGTTTTCAGAGGGAATAAAAGCAGCGTAGTTATTATAGTTTTGTATTTTATAATTTATTTTTAATCAGATTTCTTTATTTCGTCTTGCTTTTTATTTTATTTTATTTTAACTCAGGCTGAGTTTAACTGAGTTTCCAGAGTGTGCTTGTTCGTCTCAATTAAATTTGTATTTTTTTTAAATGTTAATTTTTTTTTATTAGTCGCAGTGCTATTTTTTACCTTTTAAAATATTATTGTATTTACTGCAAGAAAAGCACATCGCTATTTAAATCAGTTGACTACTTGTAGTGATACAAACTGTCAATAAAGATGGACATCAAAGCCTCATTAGGCTAGTTGGGATAATAAATTTGACCAGATATACTTACACTAAAAATTAGCATGTTCCTCTATATTTTTATTTTGCTAGTTTTTCCAAGTTCAATTGAGTTATTTTCATACAGCTTTATATTGTAAGGTGAACCCCCTACAATGTTAGAAGTAAACCCCATTAGCAAGCACTTGGCAACAATAGGACGAAAAAACTCCCATTAAACTGGAAGTTTACTCCCCATCTTACCGCAGAGAGAGAGAGAGAGAGAGAGAGAGAGAGGCATTTCAGTTCTACAGGTAATACCTACAGTCAAACTTCCCAGGGTTGATTTTACACTTGATATCCACCAGGGGTAGCTGCTGTATAACACCCAAGTTCTTTTTCTTTCTTTCTTTTTTCTTCACTTCATATAACCTAAAGGGAAGATCTGCAAAACTTGAATGTACATCAGTTATTTTTGTAAGAATAGAGCTAGAGAATAGAATAACAAATTAAAAACTGTACGTTTATCGGTGTATGTAGTGTTTATCTAAGATGTGTTTCCTGAGATTGAGGTCTAAAAGTTTTTACCTGAGTGGGACTTTCAACTTCTAAGCAGAACATGCACCTAAAGTGGATTTTAAATCTACTTTTTTAGAGATTTGTCTAATTTTATTTGTCTCTGGTCTTCATGTAATAGGTAACAAAAAGGCACAAGAAGCAAAGAGCTTTGTGTCAACCAGTGCTCGATCACTTTGACCAGCAGTACAGTGAGGAACTTGGTGACTTGTGGCCATTTGCAAGGTAAATTTAATCTGAAATAATCATTATGTTTTACACGTGGACAGTAATTCCACCTTTCCCACACTGAGATTAATTTTGTCCCTCAGAGCAGTGCTACTGGACCCTCAGTCATGGCAGTATGGCATCATGATCAATCGCTTCACTGCAGTGACAGGCATTGCACAGATTCTTCGAGCCCAGGGCTTTTCCACAGTGTTGCCACAAACAGATGTCTCAGTGCTGCATTCTAATGGTCCCTCCACGGTGTTAAATTCTAAATACCAAGAAGGAAAAGATACTCTGTCAACTCTCTGCATTTCCAAGTGCTCTCCAGGTGACCCCCATCCCCAGTCTGACAAGGGCTCCTTTGCACTTGGTCAGGACTCTCAATCAGAACCTGCCCTCAGTTTTCCTCCTCCTTCATTACAGTGCTACATCCACCCGTCCCCCCTGCGATTTCCCTCTCAGGCTCACAGGCCTGGCCAGCTGAAGCAGTACTACCTCCTCAATGCTGCATCCTTGCTTCCAGTGCTGGCTTTGCAAGTCAAAGATGGCGAAAAGGTTCTGGATCTTTGCTCTGCTCCTGGGGGGAAAGCCTTAGCCATAATGCAAAGTGCCAGCCCAGGTAAAAGAGACATTTTTAGAGGACTTTATTTTGATTTTATTTATACTTAATCGGATTAAAACAACCCCAAATGAATTACTCTATTAGTAAAGGGATGTTTACAGTGTAGCCCTTTTTCCAGATTATATGTGCTTGGTAAAAAGAACTTGGGGGAAAAAAATAAAGAAAGATGTTGGCTTTTATTTTGAATATTAAACGCACACTTTGCATCTAAGTCGCTGCAGATGATTCTAAGGAATATTTTTGTCTGCTGCGAATAACCCATTTGCATTGAATACTATAATCAGTAATGCTGCCCTGTGCTGTGTTCCAGCGCTTCTCTGCTGTAATGAACCAGATCTTCACAGACGGGACTGGCTTGCCAAAACCCTGGAGTCTTTTTTGCCTCACTCACTAAAAAGCAGAGTGATTGTGTCTGCACAGGACGGACGGTCTTTTGGGCAGCGCGAAGCGGGTTCATATGACAAGGTTGGCAAAGAAATCCTATCATGTTTATGACAGCAGGTGATTTTGTGCTGTAAAATAGGGTGACGCTTATTTTCCAAGGCCACGGCCACAAATGAATGAGGACAGCAAGCCTTTGAACAGAAACTAATAAACTCAGCAGAGAAAAAAAAAGAATCAAACTGTTTATTCAAACTAGGAGCCAAGAAGAAACAGACAAATAGCTGGGAGGAATCAAAGAACTCAAAGTGACTCGTATTGCAACACAATATTGAAAAAAGGAAAAGGACTAAAAAAGGGTTCGAGTAAGGCACTGTAGGAGCAAAAAAAGACTAAAAGGTAATAGAGTGCAAACAAAACGCAGAGGAGCTTTTCTGAGGGATTTCTAAAATCTGAGAACAAACTTGTTGAAAGGTTCAAAGTTGAGATGTAAAAACTCCCAAACTTTTGTCTTTTATTCAGTTTTATTTAAATGGTAATGGTGTGGTTTTTAGGGGGAATTTATCTTCCACCTCCACTGACCAAAAGTGGTCTCTTGATGACTCAGGTGCCGTGGGGAAAGTGACATTTATGTGGATTATTTTAGACACCTGCAGCATTTCTTTAAATTTTCTTATTCCCTTGGCATTTCCTCTTTGACATCGACTTTGACTACTCGCATTTATTCTCTCACTGCCATAGGTTTTGGTTGATGCTCCATGTTCTAATGACAGAAGCTGGCTGTATTCGTGCAACAGCCAGCAGGGGGAACAGAGATTGAAGGAGAGAGCCGGGCTTCCTTCACTCCAAGCACAGCTGCTTAGGTAAGCGCCCGTTCTGACATTGGAAATTCCTGCTTATGCATTAGACTTATGGTACTCTAATATCTCTACAGGTTGAGAAAAAAAAGTCCTAATGAGCATGCAATTAAAATGCAGTGAGGAATGAAGGGAAGGTACCATAATCCAGTAGTGAATACAAATGAGAGAGAAATTCTAAACTTGTAGATCGAGAAATGAAGAGTAACTAGATTCAGCAGAACTACTGTGTAGTTATTAAATAAGTAATCAGGTAATCAAGGAAGATGAGAGGTGACAAAGTATCAGTCAGGGAGGAAGTGATCCATCACTTAACCACTTATCCAGCTGGAGCCGGTCCCAGTTGTTATAGGGCATCTACAGTCAATTTAGAATCAACACTTAACCTAATAAACACGATTTTGGACCATGGGAGGAAGCCGGAGAACTCCACACAGGAAGGCCCTAGACGTCTCTTGTGTTCAAAGCAAGGACCCTTTTGCTGTGAGGTGACAGTGCTAAACACTGCACCAACCGTCAGTAAAATTACAAACCTCTTGCAAAATAGATTTCAGTGAGATTGGATGGTAAATAAACTTTGTTTCAGGTCTCCAACTCAAAATAACTTGGAGTCACATGGAGGCAGTTGTAGTTCGCAAGTCAGACTGCTGTTAAATCTGTTGAATAACACCAACAAGCACAATACAAGAACAACGTATACAGCTTTTTAAAGTGAAGATTTGTAGTGGTTGGTTGAATGGTTACAGCATATTCTTTCATAGAATTGAATTTTAGTTGAGGTCTAAGGTGGAATATTTGTCTGCTGATTACAGGTCTGCACTGTCGGCGGTGAGTCCGGGGGGCACTGTGGTCTATTCAACCTGCACTCTGTCCAGCTCTGAGAACTTTTCTGTGGTTGAGACGGTGCTGAAGGACTTTCCCGAGGCTAAAGCTGAAGACCTGTGGGAGGAGATTGCCATTCCTTTATCTAAATACTTTACGTTCAGCTCTAACCCTGGACATAGACAGACAACTGAGGAGCCATCCCTGCAGACACCAGATGCTCCTGTGTCCTTTTATCGCCACAGACTCGGCATTCTTGTGGTCCCTCAGCCTGGCAAGACATGGGGACCCATGTTTTTGGCTCGGATTAGAACACGGAAATAAAATCTTACAATGCACGAAAAAAAAAAAGTGAAATAAAATAACTAAACTTGCACAATAACTTTGTGCAAAACACCCGATTTAAAATTTAGATTGAAAACACTGCAAATACGCACAGTGCCTACCTGTGCCACTTATACAAGAGGAAATGAACAGCAGCAGTAGTTTAGACACGCAGATATAAACATGTCGGTGTCAAAACAAACGTGGTTAAGAAAGTCATAAATGCTCTTGTTTTAACAGTACAACACCAACCATCTGCTAAACTATAAGTGCTGCAGCTACAGTTTGTTGTTGTTTGTAGCTGTTGGCTTCTCTGTGTGTGTGTGGGTGTGTTGCAGGAGATTTAAGCAAATAAAAATAGAACGCTGCTCACATCAGTTAAACTCACCTCGAGCTATCCGCATCAAAGACAGAACTTAGACAATATTCTCGTACTTAACACATGTGAGCAGTATTTTATGGCAGTTTGTGTGTGAAATAAAGAGAAAATGTTGTGAAAGCAGCCACCTGATCACTCACGAGTTTCTTTTTCCACAGGTCTGCTGCCCCCCTAGGCTTAGGAAGGCTTTATTTCGAATTTAAGCCAGTTGTTTACCTGTCCATCCTGTATCTGTATCATTTTGGTTCACTTTCATTGTTTTCACAGCATCAGCTCTTTGTCAATAAAATGATGTAATTGAAGCATTTAGCAGCCTCAGAGGGCGATGGTTAACTTGGAAATGACTCAATGCACATTAAAACGAGAGTGAATACAGGACTTTTTGTATTCAGTCAGCAGCAGTTTCGCTGCAGAAACTATATGTAAATTAGCAGCAGTCAAAATATTCACCATATAAGCTAATAAGTTAGTGCCTCCCAGTGATTGAAAGGTTTAACTGTTTTGACCGCTGCAACAACAAAAACAAACCGTGTTTTTCTATATTAAACATTAATGTATTGTTTACCTCTGAATCCACCTTCTTTCCATTCTGCGGTTAACGAGGATGACCACCTTGGTTCAGAGGACGTACACAGACACCAGAAAGCTTGTAAATCTGTAACGTCGCAGTGTTTAGAAAATATTCTCCATTCAGCTGCTGGCTAAAATGAAAATACAAACCCAAACAACACACACAGTCAGACAGATATTAAAAAATGAAGCAACAACACACATTTCCTGCAGGAGGAACAAAGCTGTCAGAATTGCAGAAACTGTTGGCAGGTCTGTGTCTGAGTCTGAACTGCTGCTGTTATTTTCTTGGAAGCGCAGGCGTGTGGCACAAAGTGGGCTGCATGGCCATGACAACAAGGGAGGCACACGCACACAAATACCAATTAAGAACATGTTTATTTAGGAATTAGGAAATCATAATAGCTTAAACAACGGTGAGTGTAGTCAGCGGTGTAAGTGAATTGGTAAAGAGCTGGCAGATGCAATATTATGCCGTTCAAGGGGAGAACCACATAGTAACGGAGTGGCTAAGGCTTTTATAGGGCACAGGTGGTCCTAGCCTCTCTGATTGTGGACAAACCCCATTAGCACCTGCAGAAAGAAGCTGCCACCCAGTCAAGCTGAAGGAAACCAAGATGGAGAGAGTTGATGATGTAAGAGTTGTGTTAAAAACTCCTGCACAGTTTAGTCTGTTTGAAGCCACTTTTTAAATTCCCTTTCAGTGGTAGAGAATGGGAGTTGACATTAGAAGACAACCGCCACCGTCTTCAAGCCTTATTTGCTTTTGACATAAGTCCTCACAGAATTGTTTCAAGTTTCTGTCTAAGCACCCATACCCAATGCGAACGTTGGACATTTTCTGCTTTTAAATATTCAACAAAGTAATGAAAAACAAGTGCAAATGTTTGCAGACTCAACCGTAAACTGAAGTTTTTCTGTCCGAGAGATTTGTTTAATAACCAGGAAGAGCAGTAATGATCAAATTAACACACAGTTTCTCTGTTTATTCCTGCTATTGCGCTTCTGCACTGTCCTACTCTGAATTAACACAGTTTTAGTCTCGCCAGAAGTAATCTCATATCTGCTGTCATACATCCCTTTAGTGTTATTGTTGCATTTTGTATACCTGGGAGGACTTTTCCTGTGGCACAGGTGAAAAGTAGATGCTATTTCATGGAAGATTTGTAGCTTCTCGTCACCCTGTGATTGCTCAGATCAGAAGAAAAAGGTGTATTGGCAGTAAACACAGACAATAATATACAAAAAGTCATATATTCCAACCTTTCTGAACATAACGGAGTGACAAAATAAGCTCTTGCAAAGGCAGTTGTGTGTGGAAGCACCAAATATATAAGGCCGGTGCTTCCGAGCAACCCTCTGAGACACCGTCAAAGATATGATTGCTGAAATAGCGTTGCACCGGTTTCATGTGACTACTTCGTGTGGCCATAGACACAAGCATTATTTGAGTGCATTTATATAGCTATTTATACTGGCCGCCCTACTTCTGCTCCACTTTTGAGTGTCTTCGAAAAAATAGCTCCAGTCTGTGATATGAGCAAATCATTACGCTACCATAACATCAGCACAACTTAAAAGTGGTGAGATGTGGAGATGAAGTGGGGCTTCATTAGGGTTAACCATATTGCTGACCTTTGTGTGAACCCTGGTTTGTTGACGTTCCCCATATTGCAGTGTTTCCTCAAGGGGAGAATCTCTAAGCAGCTTTTCCTCCACTTCAAAGGGAGAGAATGTAGGCCTGCTTTGCATAATCAGGTGGGGAACAGCTTTTTGCCAGAGAGGCAGGAATTAATTTGTGGCACCGCCAGATATAATCATTAAAACCCTAGTCATTGACAATAAGGAGAGAGGAGGAGGGAAAATTAGAGGAGGAACTGTAGAACAGTAGATAGAATGAGGGAGAGAGAGATGTGGAGCATAGGATAGTCCTAAATGCCAGAGGACACTATTGCGAAGAAGACTAATCTGGTCTGAGCTCTATAATGCTAAAAAGCCATTTAAAAAAAATTTTTTTTAGTCTATCTACACTCAGTTCTGTCACTCTGTGTTTGGACATGCTGGCATGAAGTTAATCCTTACTTCCATTACCCGTTTATTTTTTATTTTTTTTTACAGTTTTTATGTGTGTCACCATTTTAAAGTGATGGAAACACAAGATGAAAAATGGATTTGAAATTTCAGCTGTAGCATGCAAATCAAACTGAAAGCTGTTCAGCAGCATGCTGTATGTGTAAGCTATAAAGCTACAACCACAATCTATAAATTTACCTCATGGTTCAGTCTCATTGCTGCCATTAACCCAGTTTCTGGGTGCAGCAAGCAGTTTTCAGCAAACAACCTCTGAAACCCACTCAATCAAGCAAAGGAAGTCAGCAACTAATTTATTTTTTTTTGCGTAGAAAATTATAATATGATATTCTTTATATTACAGCACCGACTTGGACAGGCCAATTCATTATTTGTGTTGCTAAAATCCAATTAGGTTGTGACCAGAATAAACACCCTGTAAAACAATAAATGTCTAACTTTGGAATTTGACGATGAACGTGTTGGACAGCTAACAAGTGGGTCTATAGATTCAGTGCCATTTGGGGTATCCATCATTCATTTCAAACATCATCATCTGCCAATACTCCATCAGTGGAAGGGAGAGCAGGATTGCTGCTTTTGATTGATTGTTTCGCTACTAATCTCTGAGGAGCGACGTCTGAACAGAATGAAAAATTGAGGTCAGCCACTGATTGGTTTTGTTAATCTGCATTAAAAACACATGTTTTCTTAATCAGGCTCTATTACAGAACACAAAAAACATGCACACACTCCTGCCAGGAAATTAGCAAACTAGCAGCCCCCTAAAAAGACAAACATTGGCAGACTTGAGCCTGCAAAGTAGTGCACGCACACAGTGAGAGACCATAAAAAAAAGAAAGAAAATGTCCAAGTGTCATCAACTTTTTGTGTAAACCAAATGCAGTACCTTTCAAAAAAGTAATGTTTTATTTGAAGACTAACTACATACAGAGTAGAATTCACCCTTATGTACTTTATGACTCGGAGAAACACAAGGTTTCATCAGTGTCAGCACAGACAGACAGTGCCAGAGGAAAATTAATGGGACAGAAGTGAAAGTGAAAGCAACAGAAACAACTTCCAGATAAAAGAAGGAAGCGCAGATATTCCCACACTTTTATCTACAAGCGTCTGTCATACACACAGACTCCAAAGGCAAAAGAAACTATAAGACAAACAAAAGTAAAAGTGTTCTGCTCTTAGAGGCTGACCAGTGAAGGTGCAGAGGAGCCCACTGTGCTACTTCTTACAATTCTTTCTACATCTTCCTTGTTCTTCCTCTGCCGCTGATCTCTATGGCAGCCCCTAGAGCCATGTCTTTCAAAGTTTTGACATTCGCACCCTGCATTGGTAGAGCCGTCTGATTGTTTTTTACCATGTTTTGTGTCTCTCAAATACAAAAGCTCCATCAATAGATCAAAGCTGGAAAAGGTTTAAACTTAAGGCTGCTTTTTCTAAAAATGAGGAACCGTTGAATACCTTGCAAAGATAAATCCTATGATGTCCTAAAAAAAGTTTAAACACAGCTTTCCCTGGCATGTTCTAGTCCAAACCTGACACAGATGATCCTTGTAATCACAATCCCCACAGTGCCACCAAGCAGGAAGTGAGGTCGCACTGTTGCAACAGCAATACTGTCTTTAATTAAGGCCAAACTTGGCACAGTGTATAGTCTCGAGTGCTGATTTGGCTGGTGGATTTGACTGAGAAAGTGTGGGATGCTGCACATCGTAAAGCATGTCCTGTTTTATCATCTTCATCAGGACTATAAAAGGTATAAAAGCCACGGCGTCACTTTAGCTCAGTGGGTGAGTGAGTGACCACATGCCACATGGCCAGTGCAGCAGCCTAAGTTTGTCCAATCCATGGTCCTAAGCTGGGTGTCTTCCGCATCTCTTTCTCCGCATTTCCCTGTTTATTTTCACTGTTCCATAATGTAATAAAGGCAAAAAAAGCTTCAAAATGATCCTGGATGTCTTGGTGGACGTAACTAACCCAATATGACCCTCTGACTTGTGACATCCTATTTTTAAGGCTCATTTCTCTGTTGCCGTTTTGGCACGCAACCCCCCCCCCCCCCCCCCAAAAACAAACCA
>VOQK01033539.1:0-14924 GCA_015052645.1 Benitochromis conjunctus
CGTTTACACTGCTACATTCTCGCATATGTTAAAAGTTTATTTTGTGACCCAGAAAGAGTAATAAGAGTAATATTAAAACGAAGTTGCTGCCGCCAGTGGTGGAGACTGGAATCGGCTGGGCCGCGCTATGACTTCTGGGATATGGTGGGCCACGAAGGATACACCCAACCCATCCTTCCAAATTCGGGAAATGAAGGACGCATTTGTCGGCCGCATTTAGAGGAGTCTACGAATTGGGACAGCCTACGTCGCGTCGCTGTGACGTAATCAGCCTACAAATGCGGCCTCCGGAGGATGCAGCCTCTGAATTGGGACACAGCTATAGATGAACCACAGGTGAGTGATTAGCGGCAGGTGTGTATGCAAAAGGCGGGAGCCCGAGGTGAGCTCCGCCTCGGCTGAGTGATGCAGAAGAAGGAGAGAGGAAAAGGAAGAGAGAGGGAGGGAGAAGAGAGATCAAAACAAAAACACATCTAGCCTCGTGGGGGCGTCCAGGCAGACAAAGGGACCATAACAATATCTTTAAAATGAAAAACTAGGGAATAAAAATTAGTGCCTGGGTTTTCTATCCAAAATCCTAATGTTTAAAAAGACATTCGAAAATTATTTTGACACAAAAAGGAATCATAATGTTGATGCCAAATGTATCATAGTTTGTATCCATTTGGTATAATAACAAAAAACTTTCAGAAAGTTGTTTTGGCTGCCCACCTATCCCAGGGTGGCTGACATGATAAATGCCACATTAGTGAGTCAGCGTGGCCCTCTGGGCTTAAACTTTAGGAGATGAGCATATCTTTAAAAATTGAAAACACTGAAAATCAAGTTCATGCAATCATTAAACTAACAACTGTAACTTTGTAACAAAGCATTCTTAAAGTTCCCTAAAAGCATCCAGTACCCCATTATGACAAAATGAAAAAATAATGTGCAGACAGTCTTTAGAGGAAGCTCCTTCCCCCTCCTTGTTTCACTCAAAGTCTTTGAGTAACTCTTTGAGTAACTACCCACAACTACTAAACCGCTACTTTCCTAAATTCCACATAAGACATGAACGACACCATGTGGAAGTGTTTCTCTGTGGTTGTGCTCATTTCTTAGTACATCATTTCCCCAGAATACCCTGTTTGAATTTCACATTTCCTCTTTTTGTGACAAACTACAGTATATAAGATCACACAAGCGTCGGCTTAACAAACTTGCTTAGAGCACTGATCCAGAGTCAGATTTGTGAAGATGTGTCCGACTCTCCGCTGGATTTTTCTGTTCTGTCTGCCTGTCGCGATGCTCTCAGAAAGAGGTTTAATATTTTATCTTGACAACTTTAGTGACTGAAAACTCAACACAGCAATTCAATAGAAAATGTACTTTTGAGATTAAATCATTAATAAGAAGCTGAAGGTTTTGAATCTTTGAAATGATGAAATTCTCTGAGGAGAAGCCTTGCTCTTGTTTGCTCAGTTGTTTGTTTTTTCTTTTTGAAGACGGGTAATGGAAATGAGTGGACATAGAGTTGATAGAGATTATTTTTCCCCATTTCAATATATTTTTACAGACAAATTGACAGTAAATCAGAGCATAGGCCTAATTAGTTTGCTGTAAGTTTATTCCAAGTTATACCATGCTGTTTAATCTCATACGTGTCATTTATTCTCTTGTTCTTCCAGACTATGAATCTCAAAGTTTGGGTTTGCGCTACTGCCATAGGCTCATCACCCAGGAAATAAAGATAATCCAAAGTTGTTTTGAACAACAACCACATTATGGCTGCAGGCAACACGCCTTCCTGTGAGCAAGCCACGGTTTAAACACAAGTCAAATATTTTCCATATGTAATCATGATTAGCTCTCTTTAAAGGCTTTATAGTGAATAGATGTATTCATTGATGATGTATTACCACACCATCTGTACAAGAACAGATCATTTTTCAACTTTTATTTTGATAAGAATGAGAGAGGAAAACTAAGACTTAGTGTCTCAAGGCATTTATGTAATAAAATGTTTAACTGTTTCACATTTCTGTTTTTAGGATAATAGACAATAAAAATAAAATGTGGTGCATTGATCCAAATTCTCAGTGGCTCAGAGACAAAATAGTGAAGGTGAGTCAAACATGGCGTCACACAAAGTGATTCTTCAAACAAATGAAATGTGTATTACTGGATCATGTTGTACTAATCTGACTAATCAGTATTGCCAGACAGTTTTACTTGTATGTATTTAGCATTTCTTAATGGACAATCGCTCATAGTTGAGCTACTGCTACCCAGCTTGCTGTAGTGCCATCCAGTCCTGAAGGCAACACTGCACTAAATGTTTGATGAGTCCAGGTATTTTGAAACTTTGTGAAAGCAGGGAGCGCCCCTAAGGAGAGGAAAATGTCCAAAGAGGCCCTCGTTCTTCACTTTTAAAACTTTTTCAAACACTTTATAGATTCTTAAATTCTTACTATCATCTTTACTCCTAGCTACCACTGGAATGATTATTATTGCAAACCTTTTCAACAAAAATTACTTCGGACAACAGAGAGTCTGTTTCAGTGCAAAGATAGCCTATAATCGATCTATCAGAAAGAAACTGTACCAATAAAACATTAAAAGCCGCTTGCTTCTGTTTTGAACTTCTAACTGTGATGCTTTCTCTCTTTCTTCTCCACATTGCAGGGAGAATTAAACTGTCCTCTGGTGATTAGTAAATAAAGTATCAACGAGACCAAAAAACATCAGAGCGAAGAAGCTGCGGACAACACTTATTTTAAAAATTTATTTATTAATTTTATATACATATTTATTCATAATCTTTTTTCCCCCATTGGGCAAGTGATGCTGTTTTTAATCTATTGTGATTACAGCGATTAAAAGTTGTTTGTGACTATAAATAAAATAAATACTAATGGATAATGAATAAATATGGAGCATGATAAAATCTAGTGTTTTTTGTTATTTCTTTCACATGCGTGATGGGTGGCAGTGCAGCGGGGATGTCTGTTCTGGTTCAGTGTCACATCTCTTTCAAATTGTAAGGATTGCAAAGCGTAACGGGTAGAAATAAATAAATAACAGAGTTAAAGTAAAAGCATTATTTATCAATTCTAATAAAGAATGCCGATAATGAAGGTAAACTTCCATGTAAGAAGAAACTAGGAATAGTTTTTGATACAGTTCATGTTCATCTAGTTCAGCCAATGATAATTACAATTCTAGCACACTATGTGGACAAAAGTATAAACACATAGGAAGATGAGACTTATACCTGATATGGGTTTATCTGATGTCCTTTTTGCCAATTGAGTCAAGCTATTTTTAATTTTCATGATAAAATATGTAGACAGATCATGGGATGTGCTATGAAGATTTGCCATAGTCCTTCTTATGCAAAAAAAAGTGAGCAGTATCTAACCGTTCCAGGAGCTTGTTGACCCGGGGTGTGGGTTAAAGATCAACTCATGACACTTCATTCACCTTGCACCGATCCACAAGAACTGGACAGATTGATCTTTCTTCACAACAAGAACTATGAGGCTACACCATGTGCTGTGAAACTCTCACCCTCCTGCATACCCGCCAATTTCTTTTGAGCTATTTGTCTTTTATGTTCTTGTAACAATAGAGCCGGGGACGGATCACCACGACAGGTGTTATTGCTCTATGAGAGTAGTGCAACTGTGCAGGGTGGAGAATATGCAAAGAACTCTTGCAACGTCTGGGCTGTTGTGAGATGGTTATCACAAAGGTGGGAGGTTGGAATGGTTCATCTTTGGCACCTCAAGTCCCACATCATCTTGATCTTTAACCAAGCTCAACAGAAAAGTAATTTCAGCATCTCTTTCATGCTTTTAGAAGGTTGAGGTGAGATTTCTGTGTGACTCCTCGTCTGTCCAACCACACCACTTTCTAATCTACCTCCCCCTACTCAGCATATGACCATGATGGGGCCTTGCCACTTGGCGAGTAACTTTGAACGGGAGCAATGCAAGCACTTTATCTCCCAGTTAAAATTCTCAGAGTCTAGCCCCTCTATTGTATAGAAACTGCAGGTATAGCGTTGCTCTCAGGTCCACAATTTGGACAATAATTGCTTTGGGCACCACCAGCTTTTGGGTGTGTCCTTCCAACTCATTTGGTACAGTCCGTCCTTAATAATTACAAAGTGTGGAAACATCAGTGCTACGTCAGGGCGCACTATTTTGGCCATCAGTCTTCATTACTGTACAAAGGCTGAGTGTAGAGTAATGTCTCAAGAGTGCTCCAGTGGAAAAGCTTCCGTGGATGGAATCACCAGAACTGGTGGGGCCTTCTCAGAAGACCCGGGTGGTTCTGGAGATAAACTGATAAACTGTTCGCTCCTCCCAAGAATCAGTGTTGGATGACCACTGAGTGCAGCACAGACATCACATGTCCCTACCACATCCCCAAACATTGCCCCATTGATTTATCAAATCCAGGCAAATCTATTCCCAGAGTTAAAGGATGCACTCAGCAGGAGCTAACCACATCCTTTAATATCCCCATGCACACATCTGATCTCCGCCCATTCTACCTCCAGCAATGCTACAGGCTGAAGCAAGGTTTGGTGATCCAAGGTCTGCATCAGTGCCCTAGTCCACCATAGCCTGGCATGTGCCCATTGGTAACTTACTGGAATGCTGTAATTCCCCCCAGACCTGGGTGAAGGTGTTGGGAAGCCAGTAACACGGAACATCTGCCTGAGTTCCATAAGTGGGCACTCCTGACGAGCCAAGCCGCACACACCTCTAACACCTCCATGAGGAGTTTTATCAGTTTTGGTGAAAAGCTGCACATACACGTACCTTTGGAACTATAGTGCAATTTACCATGCTTATGTGTGTCAATTTCTTTGTGCACAGTCATCACCTCAGAATGATTAAACACAAGAACTCTGCACGAAAACAATGGTTCCTCTTTTGTGGGAGCCTACAGTGCACAAGATTACTTTTACCATTGCATTTAGACTTTAGCTGACTTGAGACTTGAGTGAGCTGAGCAGTTGGTAAAGAACCTGTACCCGATTCAGTGCCACGTTTTGCCCTGCACAGCTTTTGAACTGCAGCTTGATTTTCCAGCTCACCCTGGCTGTTGCAATACTCGTCTCTGAATCAGAAGTTACAGCTATTAATGTGTGGAGATTGCATTGTTATGAAAGTACTGCAAGGTTCTCAAGGTGTTTATGGCTGTAGCACTGCACATTTTTTTCCTAAGTGTCCAGCAATTACAAAGCTATTATTTGAAGCTAGTTTTGATTGTCATGAAAAAGCTTTTATATATTTCAATTTTGACAAATTAAAGCTGCACTATGTGAGTTTGTTGGAAAACCTCAAAAAACGTAATCTCATCACACGACAGTTATATTTTATTATTAAATCTGAGCTGTATCATCGTCCATCTGACTTTCCTATTGCGTGTAATAATTAACTAAGTATAAATCACAGACTAATTTTGCCCTCCATGCAATCTGCAAGGATCTTAAAAAGATACTTAGAAATCATAGTTCCTCTTTCTCTGCTGCGGGGCGTTCCTTTGTGGCAAGGTGCTGCTTCACTAAGGCCAAACGCGCATACATATGTAGTGGATTAGATTTGGTAGATGTTTGGTTCATGCATGGTGTCTGTGAACGCAGCATGAACATTCATCCCTCCCTTAGCTGTTAATCAGAGGCTGGTTATAAGGAGCAGCTGTGGCCTACTCCTGATGCCTGGCAACTTCGCTCATTCCTGTTCAAGGTGGCGGTTCACAGCCTGTCTCTAAGTATTGCAGATCGGATTCATTTCCCCTGACAATTGCTTAATTTGTGTAATTGTTAAAGGGTGGCCTACACACTGCTGCTGTCTTGTTGTTTCTTTGTTGCTGTCATGTTGACTGGCATTGATTGGTTATTTGTGTTTTAGTCTTAACTTTTTATTATATTTTAGTCACGCTTTTAATAGGAATTATATTTTAAATGTTGAGTGTATGTGTTTGTTCCTGTTTCTTTGTATATTATTTACTGAGTTGTTTTGTGTTTTATATTGCTTGATTTATGGGTTTAGTTTATTTTGCTTTAGTGGATGCATGGCCTCTTGTCCTGTCCTGTGTCCATGTATGTTTCCTGTATTCCTTTTTTACAAATATTATTTGCGAGTGAACCTTTCAGTACGGCCGTCTTATGTTTGGTCTCTGTGGAAAATTTGCCCCTCCAGAATGACGGTAAGTGATCATTTTAACAAAGAATAAAGCAACAAATCAACATGGGGGAACTGCTATTTTGTCAGTTCATGTCTTTGGAATTCAGAAAAAGAACATTTTTCGCATGAATTTAAACACCACTGCTTCACAGCAGATAAAGTTACACAACTGAACATGTAACTTTATTACTTTCTTCAGGGTGTCTTTTTCTCTCCCCAATACATTGCAAATGAATTAAAAAGGTTCCTCTTTTAGTGTGACACTGCAATATAAAGTCATACCTCTCTGAGTAGCTCATCTTCAAAGCACTAAGTAACAGAAAAACACAGTCATAAGTTTGTTGCCTCGCTACATTTCAAGATGCGGACAGCTCTCTCTACCAGTTGGATTAGTATCATCACCCTGGTCCTTGTGATGCTCTTATCTACACCTGAAGGTATAAAGCTCTTATTTAATTGAATTTAAGGTGTTCCTTAACATCTTTATGGATCTGCGATTAATGCTATATCTATAAAACACAGTATTTCACTTTTTTATTAAAATCTCACTTACCCACAATAGGGAGTATTTTTTCTTCCAATAGGCAAACTAAGGCAATCAGTGGGGTGTTTTTGTTACTCACTACAGCATTTTCTGGTATATTTAAACAAATTTAGTCAATGGAGTCATCAAGTGAAAAAAAACCAAAAAAGCAGATTTAGTTTGATTGCTTTAATTATGTCTCGTTTCATTACTCGACTATCAGCACGCTTGCAGATTGCTTCTCTGTGGCTTGTTTAGCAATAGCAGTTTCAATTTGCATTTAAACATTTATTTTTCTCCAGTGTCTGAAAGAAATGTGACAAAATGATGTTTGCATGAAGTAAAATGACAGAAATATCAGTTTGTGCTTTATTATTCTGATGAGTAAAAACAACGACTTACTGATTTAATAACAGTATCTCTATCTTGTACAGCTGATTCTGCATCAGTAGGCCTACGCTGCTGTCACACGAGCGGCAAATTCAAGAAGCCCGAGGGGATCAAGGAGTGCTTTGAACAGATAAAACGACACAGCTGCCATCACCATGCCTTTGTGTAAGTAGATCATCCTTTACAAATGCCTGTAACAGGGTCCTACTTAAGACTTTCTGTACTATAATATATTCAGCAGAGGAAGCTGAAGTATGCGATGCATTTCTTTGCCACACAGTAAATTAAGTAAGATTTTGGACTGATGTTCAGGCAAAATAAGAAATTTGCAGATGTTTCTTTTGATGTGTGGTTTTCACTTATTATTGTCCAAGTTTCTGCCTTAAAATATGGCCCCACATATCAAGAAACATATTAACATAATATACATGCACAATGTCTACTGTTATTAGTAATTTTATATTTAGGCACATTTCTATTATTACAACATTCAGGGTCAGGGTCTGATGTGAATTGCAGGGTCGATGCCAGAGGACATGAATTGGACAGGTGAGCAGCTTTGGCAAGCAGGGCATGTAGCTCAAGTCACTTTGTTATTCCATAGAAAAAGAGATTGTATAGAGAGGAAAATGACTCTATTATTTGTTCTCTGACCTCAGTAAACATTTTCCTGTTGAGTTATTTATTGCACCATTTGCTCATTTAGTCTTACATGCTTAATTCTTTCCAGGAAAGCAGAGTGTGCTTTACTGCTTGTATGCATCTGAAGCCCTTTGGTCTTTCAGTAACGTCGACTCATTGCTCAACACGTCCTGTTTCAAAACACTTATATGATGGTGAAAATGCTCTGCCTGCGGTTTAATAACTGGAGTTCAATGATAAGGGTGACACTGTCACTGTGTCCAAAATGTCTGTTTGATTTACTTCTCTCTTTCTTGTTTCTAGGATTGTGACTGAAAGCAAAAGGCTTTGTGTCAGCCCACATACCAGATGGCTCAAGAAGCTCATTGAAACAGTGAGGACCATTTTCACCCTATCTCTGATTATAAAACTGACATAGAGCGTTGATTCTGCCTGCTTCGTTCAGTAACAGGTTCAGTAAGAAAGTTTAACTATGGTTCAGAAAGAAAAGAGTTAGTTTTAAGAGATAAATTGATCATAGACCCACAGCAATACAGCAGATTTATTGTTAAACAACATTTTCCAGTGCCGTCCATCCATCGTCTTCAGTTCAGGGTCATATTGTGACCTATTTGAGCTGTCATGGGGTGAGAGGCAGGGCGCACACTGGAAAAGTCACAGGCAGACTGACAGCTATTCACACTGATATTAATACCTTTTGCCATAAATGTCTTTGGGAGGAAGCTGGAGTAGCAGGATCATGCAGACTCCACACAGAAAGACACAGGCCTGGATTTGAGCCCAGGACCTTCTTGCTTTAAAGCAACAGTGCACTCCCCTTACTGATATCAAGCATTGTCAAGAAATAGTTCCCAATTAAAAGCTGTGCACATGTCTGAAATGTTACCTTGCTTTCTAACATATAAAAGTTATTCTTTTACTGTTAAAAACAAGTTGTGATAGAATAAAGAAAAAAAAAATAATAATAAATGTCTTGGTTTGTGAGAAAAACAGACCAAGACATAGTGCAGGCAGATAACAGTGTTTCCTTGGAATAAATGAACTGCTTCAGTTTATGTACATTTAACTGTAAATTCTCTTCTCTCCCCACTTTTGCTTTCCTCTCTCACTCTCTACACCACAGGACAAACTAGAGTGTCCTCCAGGCATCTCCTACAAACACAGATATGAATTCCTGGATGAAGATGAATAGCAAACTTTGGCCATAGAGAAGCATCAATGGAATAAAAAATGCTGATTTTCTTCTCACGGCTTCCACAGGCTCATGTCAAACGTTGTTACTGAGAATAAATGATCAATTTGGAAATGTGAATAATTTCTTCCCCTTGTATTTATGATTCACTTTGTGAGTGATTTCTATGCTTACTGTCTGCAGTAATGACAGAAACACTGGAGTTATCAGCTAGTTCACTGACCTCAGAGATCACGCAGCTAAGTAAGAGGTGTGCGTCTGACAGTGGTTTTACTAATACTCATGCTATAAATAGTGTCATCGCAGATGTGAGCTTGTAAAGCGTCGCATGTTTCACCTCTGAAACATCTCATGACGCAGCTTGAATACACACAAGACCAAAGATGCCTGAATTTCCACAAGAAATCATTTTACATGAGGAACAATGAGTGCGCCGTTAGCAGTAGTGTTGATGTAAAACATAAACAAGTGGAGAAAAACGAATGTGAATGCTAATGCTAGTTAAGGACATCACATGGTGGTGTATTTGTCTGCAGTATAACACAGATTAAAATGAACCATGAATCATAACCTGACTGATCAGCTTCTGTTGTGGTGTCACTGTAAAATCACACATTTTCATTATGTGTTTGACTAAATGTGGGACAAACACGGTGTTTGTGTGGGACAGCAGCACATTAACAATGCAGGGAGGTTGTCAAATATCTTATATTTGAATGCAATTTTTTTAATTCTCTTGCTAAGTCGATACAACAAGAAGAAAAGGAAGCTAAACTTTGTTTTTATGATCTCACGCAGTAGGCTTTATAGACTCCTGTATTTTCTGTTATTCGGCTGCTCTGCCTGGTAACAGTCTTTGATCAACATATCTTTTTTTTTTTAGCCATTTCTGCCAATTTTAGCAATTTTCTTTGTGGTAATTTCTATCATATTTACCAAAATCTGCACGGCGTGTGACTTTCATGACTTTCGCTCTCAGTCTCCGTGGGTATAGCATTTGACAGGCTAAGCTTCAGTTAAGCATGAGAAATTTTCCATTAAGTTGCACTGAGTAAAAGCCAGACCTTATGAAAGTGCATGTCCTGCAGAATCAGCCAAAATGTGAGACAGGGGGACAAAACATTAAAATGTTGTGCAGGGGACATCAGGTCACCGTATATCAGATACAGGTTTCATGATCCAGTGTCCTCAAATGTTTGGCCACATTTTTGCATCAATTAAATGCAAATGTAAATTATGATACATGAACCAAAGCAACAATTTTCCTTAGTTTCCTCTTACATGCAAATTTCCCTTCATGTCAGCTTTTCATTAATATTCTTTGTTAGGATTAGTAAAAATAATGTTTTGCTTCAGCTCTATTATTTATTGATTTCTACCTGTTATATTTTGCATTTACATTTCAAAAGAAATGTGACACTGAGTCAGGACAGAAATTTCCTCTGCACTGCCGCCCAGAACACGACATCATACATGTGAAAGAATCACCAAAATCCATTAGATTTTACTTTAAACACGATTCATATTTATTTATACTCACAAAGAACAACTTTTATTACTGACAACAAATTAGGAATAATGTTGATTGCTTAAAGCTTAAAATAATAAATTACATAATACATAAATACGTATGTAAAAGAAATAAAATTTAAATAAGTACAAAATGTTGTCAGTAGCCTCTTTGCGCTGATGTTTTGCGGTCTTGTTGTTGCTTCATGTACTAATCACCGGAGGACATTTCAGTTTTCCCTGTGGAGAAGAAACCGGAGAGAGATTCACAGTTAGAAATATTTTACAGAATATTTTATCATGTCTGTCTGTTAGGTTGGTCTATAGCTTGTCTCTCCACGTTACTTCACACTGGGAGTCTGACATTATCACCCATCAGTTTCACACCAGCAGAGGCTAATGAGTGGCTTCCCCCTCCTACATTTTAAGAGGAGGTTTCCTTCCATCAGATGTCTCTTATTAAAACACTGACTTCACTGGGTGAGCCACTGCAGTTTTGGCCAAATCTAAAAATAACTTTGTGCTTAGCTTTGTGTTGGAAAGTGTGGGTGTGCAGATTAATGTACATTTTGGAATCATTCCTGTGGTAGCTAGGAGTGAAAATGGACGTAAGAATGAAAAGTGTCAGGCATATCAGGGGATTTCTTGGAGTTTTTCCTGTTGCATGCCCATGAAAGTTTCGAAATCTCTAGATTTATCAATTCTTTAGCCCAGTGTTGCCCTCGGGACAGAGAGAGGTCCGCTCGTGCGTTCATCCTAATAAATTAACCAATAATGTTGTATATATTTTGCGACAAGAACTAACAGCAGTAATCAGCTGCCTTGTTAGTTAGTTCCTCATCCCATGGACAAACTCCACCTCCACCATCCTGGGATACGTTTGGTGACAGTCGCCAACCTCGTGTGCATAGTAACGCCAGCTCTCCTGCAGGTTCTGGATAGAGTGGCCCTAACCAGTAGCTCACAGTGGGTTTCCAGCAAAGAAGGTCTGCTGTCACCAGGCACAGTTCAAGATGATGGAGCTGGAGTCCATTCGACCACGAGACGAGAGCTTTGAGGCAGCTGAAAGACGCAGTGACTAAACTAGACCAGAGGGGATTTTCCAGTGATAAATTTATTGTAGTTAACATATCATGCTGACTGTGATGAAAGATGGCAATTTAGATTAGTCAGATGTTTAATTTAGTAGACCATTATCCAGTAATCCTACTTGTTTGCAGAAGAGTCCCTTTGGGCGATGTCATGTTTGACTCACCTTCTCTATTTTGTCTTTGAGCCACGCAGAATTTGGATCAATGCACCATATTTTATTTTTATGCCACTTGTTAAAGATTCTAAAAGCAGAAACACAAACAAGTGAAACATTTGATTACATCACTGTCTCAGTGTAACATGTATGATGTAATCATTATCATGCATGGAAAATTTCTGAGTCGTGTATAAACCACGGCTTGCTCACAGGAAGGCGTGTTGCCTGCAACCATAACGTGGCTTTTGTTCAAAGCAGCTTTGGATTATCTTTATTTCCTGCGTGATGACATTTCGGCAGCACGACAAACCCAAACTGTGATGTGAGGAACGGGCTGCACAAAAAGAGAACAACAGTGAGCTTAATCAGCACGACATAACACGAGTGTTATTGTAAGAGTAGAAGGAACTCATCAAATATTAGGCATACTTCTATTATCTATGATTATTATATGTTACTGAAAGACGTCTGATCTTTTTCTGTTAATTTTTACATTAAATGATTATTTTGATTCAAGAGATTTTCTTCAAAGACCCCTAGTTTCTATTATCCAATAAAAAATTATTACAACTAAGCAAACAGGCGGTTTCTCATAAGACGATCTCACCTCGCTGCTTTAGCTTTAGATTCAACCTCTAAAAGTACATTTATACTTTACAAATTGAATTGCTGTGTTGAGGATGTTTGCACTCACAATACAACTGTCAAAACAAAATATTAAACTGCAATCTTTCCAGTCGCATTAAAGTTTGAGCTACAATAATGATATGATTCTCTTCTCTATACTGAAAACACTGCAAACCACATTGAAAGAAGAGCTGTACCTTTTTCTACAGAGACAAGCGTCACGACAGGCAGACAGAGCAGGAAAATGCAGCAGCTGATGGAGAGAGTCGGACACATCTTCACGAGCTGAAAGGCGCCAAATGTGACTCTGGATCAGTGCTCTAAGCAAGTTTGTTAGGCCGACACTTGTGTGATCTTATATACTGTAGTTTGTCACAAAAAGAGGAAATGTGGAATTTAAACAGGCTATTCTGAGGTGATGATGTACAGTGACACAAACACACCCACAGTGTGTTCTTCGTGTCTTTATATGTTTACGTTTGTTGTGTTTATTTTTAATCCTTGTTTCTGATTGGCCACATGCTGCCAGCATCACTTCTTACATGTGATCACGCTCATAGCTAGATTGATAAATTGTGGCTGATGTGCAATCCATGTATGTACTCATTTTAGCTCATGGATTACATGCTGTTTAAAGTAGGCTGTACCAGTACAAGATGTCCATTATAGCCTTTGTATTTTGGAAAAAAAAAAAAAAACCCTGAGAATTGCCTCCTAATTGTCTTTTTTAATTTAAAAAAGTACTGACTTTAATAGATTTAGAAAAGTCGAACGCCTCACTCCTATAAAGGGACAAAGGGAAATAGTCCAATTTCTTTCAATAGTGCGATGGGTGTGTACTCTAGAGTCTAGTCACTAAAGTACAGTATGTTAAGACTATATTCAGTTTGAATTTTGACTTGAATTTTGACCTATTTGTTCACCAAGTGTGAGTTATCATCAAAGGGTTTTTCAGTTCCACATATTTTAGCTTTGAACAGTGGAATTCAAAGCTTGACAGTGTGCTTGTCGTGAAACCTCCCGTGAAAGGGCTTTTCTTTTGTCTATCCTTTATAAGTTTGTCCTTTTCAGTACACCACCCTACAGTTACAGTTACATCTCCAGTGGACATTCTTTGTAAATTTTTGACTACAGACAGAGATCATTTAAAAGTTTATTTTACAGAGTAAATCAGGCCTTCAGTTTCAGTTTGTGAGACACCACTAACTGCACAGAGCTGTCATGAAAACTGCTGTTTAAAATGAATTAACAGATCTATAAAGCATGTAAGAGGACACTGTGTCACACCATCTAAACCCCAATTAAATCCTTAAAAAACATAAAATCATGAACCGGAGTGCATACTACGAGAGAAAAAAGAGCAAGGTAGGGAGAGAGGAAGAGGAGTTTAATCAAGGTGAAGTGTAGTTGGGATCCTATTGATCTACAGCTAATGCTGTCCTACTGTGTGTTGGTGAGGACAGAGCTGAGCTGACCTACCCTAACCTATGGCCACAAGTATTGACTGGACAAATAAGATCGTGGATTCAAGCAGCTGAAAAGAGATTTCTCTAAAGGGCTTCTGGGCTTAGGCTCAGAGATCATTCAGGAGGGGTTCACAGCAGAGCACCATCTGCTCCTCATTGAAATAAAATAAACCTTCTCTCTTGTCCAAAAAATCGCTGTGGTCCTCTAAACAACGATTCTTTTTGGCATCTTGATTGATAAGTAGCCACACAGACAAAGCCATTTGTCCATGCCTGGTCGCTTGGATCGCCAACTTCCTCACTGACAGACCACAGTACGTCAAGCTGAAGGACATCAAGTCTGACACTGTGATCAGCACCACAGGGAACTGTGCTGTCCCCTCTTCTCTTCACCCTGTACACCTCTGACTTCTGCTATAACTCTGAACATTGCCATATTCAGATGTTTGCTGATGACACAGCCATCATGGGGTGTATCTGCAATGATGAGGAAGAGGAGTACAGGAGTCTGGTGAGGAACTTTGTCAGATGGAGTCACACAAGCCACCTGCAACTCAACACCTCCAAGACCAAGGAACTGGTTGTGGACTTTGGGAGGGCCAGACCAGGTCCACTGCCAGTTCAGATAGAGGGAGAGGAGGTGGAGGTGATCAGCAGGTACAAATACCTCGGGCTGTGGATGGACAACAAACTGGACTGGTCATGCAACACGCAGCACCTGTATAAAAAAGGCCAAAGCAGACTGTATTTCCTCAGGAGGCTGAGGTCTTTCAACATCTGCAGGAAGCTCCTGAGGATGTTTTACCAGTCAGTGGTGGCCAGAGTACTATTTTATGCTGTGGTGTGCTGGGGGAGCAGCACGGCAAAGAAGGACTCATCCAGGCTGGAAAAACTAATCAGGAAGGCTGGCTCTGTGGTCGGCATGAAGCTGGACACTCTGGTGACAGTGGCAGAGAAAAGGACACTAAAGAAACTGCTGGACATTATGGACAATGCTGGGCATCCTCTGCATATGGCCATAGACAACCAGAAGAGTCTGCTCAGCGACAGGCTGCTTCTCCCAAAGTCTAGTCAAAGTCACTGTGCAACATTTTTTTACATATCCGACTGTGCAATAACCACCGGGCAACAAACTGTGCAATAA